>VYZS01022483.1:12339-36443 GCA_013400695.1 Neodrepanis coruscans
CAGCAAGTGACAGTGTCAAGAGCAGAATGAGGACCATTTCACAGAATCACAGAATATTCTGTGTTGGAAGGAACTCACAAGGAGCAAGGATGCTTTAACCAACTGACCTAATCTCAGGGTCACCTGGAAGTAACATTATAACTTTGATGGGTTTTTGTTAACTTTTCTTTGCTTCTTTGGAGCTACTGCAGGAGATGGTGTGTGACACAGACATTAACTGTTTTACTTCAGTTTTTCCACTGTCTCTCATCAGCGGTAAATGGTGAGATGTAGCGCAAGATTATGAGAGTGTTTATTTGACTCTCAAGTCAAGGCCACTTCAAGAAAGTGCTTCAGCACAGAAAGGAAGACTGTTAAATGAGACAACTGAGCAGAGGAACACATTCAGAGTAGTCAGGAGTTCATTTTTGTGGGGAACTTATCAAGGAAGATGCAGTATTGGACAGAGCTGTGAAGTTGTATTTGACATTCTCTAAAGGATACCCTGAAAGGACACAGCTAGAAAACAAAATATAAGAAAAAAAGGCCACCCAAGTGGAAGAGACCCCCTGAACCACAGAAAACAGTGTAAAAGCTTTTAAAGCTGTACAAAAATGAAATAGACTATAAAAGTTGCTCTAATATTTTTACTTGATTTTAAATTCCGTATTAAAAATTAATACATTAAACTCTTATAAAAGTAAGGCACATGCAGAACATGTTGTGCAACTTGTGACTTTCAATTCCTTTATAAACTAACAAGCATTATAGTAATTTGGCATTTCTAAAGAGTCATTTTTCCCATGCAGGATATGTGAAAGAGGTTAACTTTGACATTGCACCAGTTAAATCTAGATTCTGTGCTTTCTGTACTACAGTAAGCAGAGATGGATATATTGTACAATAATACAAAATAAAAACCAACTCAAAAGGCAGAGCTGAAGATGATGACCAACATACAAAATTTAAGAATGCGAAGTTACATCCACTATGATATATCAATAATCTTATTCAGTACAGGATGATTTGGCAATTCCAGTCTGTGTAATGCCAGTGTGCAATTCCTAGTTATCAATGTCATACGATGCTGAAGACCATGGAAAGATACTGCTCATAGGACACCTGGATCCAGCCATCTTGATCAGTGTCGTATCGTCGGAACACGTCAGTCAGCCTCTGAGGAGGAGTGGAAAAAATACATTTTTGTTCACTGGGAAAGTTCAGACTTATTCCACATATTCCCCTTGCCCCCTGGGCAGCTCTGTGAACCCTTTCTGTTCATCCCCTCTGTAGCCATTTTACAGTCTTGTGTGGAAAAAGACAGGTATTGTATTATTACTGGCAAAGAACTAAGTCTATCTCTAGGCACTTCTTTATAGACCAGACAGCTTTTTATAACAGGCTTTAAATCAAGAGGAAAAACAATGCAACATTTGAGAGTCATCTGGAAACAGAATCCAGTGCATACCTTGTGCAATTTCTCACCTTCCAGGCAAATATGCTTAACGTGTCATTGGTATCAGAGCTGTCTCTGTATAACCCCTGAGATGCCACACAGTACACACAGAGGACAGAATTAACTACCAACCTGATTTCACTAATATCAGCTGAATGATGCTCAATTTCAAAGCCCTTTTCACTGAGTTCAAGTTTATAACTAACTAATTGCCTTATACTACAACTGAATATCAAAGCAACTGATGTTTCAGCAGACTTACGGTTACAGACATAAAAGGAGAAGAATGAGACAAATAACAGGGATACTACTTCTACAGGGCACTTTCCCTTCACGTTGCATATCAAAAGACATCTTAAGATACTCTTACAATTGGCATTAAAGCACATCTCCTTTCTTACCTGTAAAACAACACAGCACTGAATAAAGTCATCAAAAGCAACTTGGCCTCTTCCTTGTCTGTCAAATTTCCGAATAAGGATATCATAGAATTGATCAGATAGGCGGTAACCTTGGAAAAAGAGAAATACTTTAGAAGGTTTCAGATACCACAGTCCTTCTAGAGAAAGAGCAAGGCTGTTTAGGAGGCATGTGTAACAAAACCAGAAAACAGTAAGGAGTTAAAATGTTGGGGTTCTTCTAAATATCTCTGTTGCAAAATGCATGCAATAAAAATCGTGCTTAGTAATAATGACATACAGAATCACAGTAAATATAATTACTGGTGACGAGTTGGTTGAGGGAATGGTTTAAGGGCTGCAGCTCAAGTCTTTACAAGTTAAGTTACTGGAATGGAAGCTCTTTTGCCATCAGAATGCTCTTGTGGCGTAGACAGCTGGCTTTGTTTTAGAAAGCAGCAAGCTGTGTCAAGTATCTTGAAAGTTCAGACATTTGCCTGAAGCATTAGTAATGCTCTTCAGGGCAGCTAACAGAGGAGACTGGAACTGAATGTGTCAGTACATGTGTGGAATGTTTTCTCTTTTTTTAATTTTCATTAAAGAGCTTTTAAAAAAAATGTGCCTGTGGTATGGACATAGATAAAAGGTATCTTATACCTAAAACGGTGGCTGGCTTTCACCTGCCTCATTTTTAGTCGCATTTGTCAGAGCAGTAAAGCCCTAACAATAAGAAGCTAATTTGATGACATAACCCAATCACAAAAACTATAATTACAAATGAATTACCAAAACCTGTTAGTGCTTGTTTTAGTTCATTTTTGTCAATCATTCCAGAATTGTCTCTGTCATACGTTCGAAAGACGTTCTGCCAGTCTGTGATGTACTTCCAAACTCCTGTGAATTCATTGAAGTTCACACCACCTTTGTTTTCTCTGTCAAACATGCCTGAAATGAAAAATGAGAAACACCTATAAAACTTTAGTCATACTACTCCTCAGCAATATCTGCCAGTATTTTAAAAAGACAGCAAGAACACTTTGTGGAAGGTACTGAGGACAGAAAAGAAATTGCTAAAATACAAGTGATATTTCGGAAAGTTGTGCCAAGAAAAAGCAAGTAGTCATCCTGGAAGTAGTCATCATGGAAGGAGGAAAAAAATAAAGCAAGATGAAAGGTGACCAGAGTGACTCACAGAATATTTATTTTTCCTGGATTTTCAGTTTGAAAATATTGAGGGCTCGATTGATGATCCAGTGATCAATCAAAATGGACAGAGGGGCGGGTTGTTCTTTTCTAAGGACATATTAAAATGTCTGAAGTCTATTCACTGCTGAAAGTGCTGAGATATTTATCTGCATTTGTCTTACTGATACTTTCATCTTTATACAAAAGGCATATCACACAATGATGGAACTCAGAGCACATTGAAAACAAAGCAAAAAAAATTAGTCCTTGGATTTACAGACTGTGTGATTGATAGAAAAGATCTATTGTGCTTATTTATCCTTATGTTTTACCACCATCATCTTCCACATTACTGGCAATTATGTTAGGACACCTAAGAGAATTCAAACATTGTAACGCTTCTGTTGGTATTTTTGAAGCAGAGCATAGGATTAAAACACAAGACAGGAAAAACTACTTACAAAGACAAGCCATATAATTTATTTTTAGAATATTTACAACGACAGTTTCCCCAAGCATGAATTACATTTACCCTCTATTCAGTGGTGCTGTAACATTTTCTCAGGCTACTTTGACAAATGCACAAGTGTGCACGCAAAGGACATTCCTGTATTAATCAAAATGGAAAACACTTGAATTTACTTCACTACTACTGGGCACTCTGAGGAAAAAAAGCAGTGCAGCAATTGACAGCATCCTCAACTATCTGAACGATCACAAAACAGTATCTTCACTTTTTCACATCACACAACGGCACTCACCAAGAATTGACCTGACTGTTGCCGGATTAAATGGAGTCCATGTGCCTGAAACAGAAAGAATTAGTTAGTTCCTCAATACTACACAACACTTCTAAAAAATGCAACAAGCCAAACAAAAAAATCAGTTAAGAAAAGTGAATTCAGAGCTAGATGACACAGATCTGGCATATTATAAAATACGACTGCTTTGAAGTAATTATGTTCTTGACCAAAGTTCAGACAAATGCTTTACAAACACTACACAGAAACCAACATTTTTCAGGCTGCAAAAAAAACCCTAACAGACTTTGGAATATTTAAAAAGGATTTTTTCACCCCAGGCTGTCAGGAAGTTTTGGATAAAAGGCAAGATCAAAACTGAAGTACCTCTTTTACTACTGATGGGAGCAGGGGAGTTATAACTCAATCAAGTTCTCATATCTGTTCCTCATCTGCTCATTTCCTGTTTTACAGGACTACTCCAGGGCACTTAGTTTCTGAGAGAAGTTAAAAGAGGTTTCTAACATGGCATAACTGCACAGTTCAATTTAGAATTATCCCACCTCCACCCTTAGATCAATTAAGCGTTAGTTTAAGTTAGTATTTTCAGAACAAGAAATGCTGCTGCTCGAAAGGGCCTGAGCAGTAGCAATCTGAAGAGAAGCTCTGTACTCCGAGTATTTAGAGGCTAGTTGCTGTGGAATAGTTTCCACTTGGTTGAGAGCATTCCTCAGTGCTAGGCAGCATAAAACTGTAAATGAAGAGAAATACTGTGCCTCATCTAGGATTTCACCATCAATTCTCTAGTGCCTGTGAGGGAACCCAGGAGGATGAAGCAGCCTATTTTAAATTAATTGTGGTGGCGTGCAGGGACCACAAAGGCACCAGTGAGACGAGGGGCACTTGGCTGACCACAGGTATCCAGCAGAAAGGCTGCCTTGGGACCAAGCTCTGCTGGATCAAGCTGCAGTGGTGTAAGTCTGCAGGTGCAGCAACGGGGGAAAACCCTGTACTGTAGGCAGGCCGTATGACTATCTGTGTATGACTATTTGCACATGAAGACAAGCATAAGCAGAGAAAGAGAAGAGTAAAAATGGCTTTGAAAATGCTTAAACAGTATTTTAGACAGAGAACATCAGTACCTTAGAGCTGTATGTCTCCTGACAAAAATAAAAAATGGAATTATTAATAGGGTGCATTTAACTGAACAGAATAAGAGGGAAAAATGAAAATACAGTCTGAAAGTTAACTTATTTCACGCTGAAATAGTCAGGAGACTCATACTGATGCCACAGAGTGAAATCTGAGCAACTCCAAAGCTGAAGAACTGCACTGATTTCAGTGTGTTGCAACAAACAGTGGAAAACTTCCTGCCTCCTCTCCTGACTCTATTATTAACTTCACACGGCAGCAGAGAAGAAAACAAGAAGGAAGCCCAGGATTTCATTCTGCAAACAGCTACACAATGTGATGATCAGTCCCTCCCAGGTAAGCTTACTGTTACATACATAAACCTGACATTTTGAAGATGTCAAAACCACACTGAACTTCAAATTTAAATAAGCACTATGCAGACTTTTTAAAATGTTTTAGAAATAAAGACGTAACATTCTTTGAGCCCATGTTAGATTGCAGGACAGTTATGCACAACCATTCACTAGAGGATATACTTTGAAAAGAATATAGTGAATTGTTAGTGACTTTGGTGTACAAGACCTTCCTTCTCTTGGAATGAAGGAAGTTTACAGTTCTGTAAATATTTTGTCTAACAGTGAATTCAGTTGGTAGGGTAGGCATTCTTCATAACTGCAAAGCACTGACACTGCTAATCTACACTGTAAATAAGGAAAGAGTTCAGTTGTCACTGCCTGCTACTCTTAAATTTAATCAGATGAGAAGAGGTTTAAAATATATGAACTTTAAGACAACAGGTAAAGCCAGGTTTCCACAGTTCTAAACAGCACTGTAATCTATGTGAAAATGGTGACTTAATCGATTTAACTTAGCTTTTGATAAACGTTTTATTCAAAAATGGATCAGGTCTGGCAACCACAATCATAGCTTTTAATTTTTCAGATACATTATTAAATGAATATTTTAGTAAATCCGGTTCTGTTACTTGAGTGCAATTTTACTAAATAGAGCAATCAAAATTTATTTTAAGTCAAGTAATTATCGGCAATAAGAAGAAACCCGTGTGCTCTGCAGGTCAGATCAGTTTAAATCCTTCTCAGTCACAAAGCACAGGAAGGATAAAGGAATTAAACCTTGGGAGAAGGGGAATTTGATATGGACTCAAAGGTGCACAGTCAATCTCAATATGTTCTTTTTCAGATTTCTAAGTGAAAAAACCCCACAAAGTACAACCCTACCCACCCTGAGTCATGAGAAGAAAGTAAAAATAAACTACTGGAAAAAAAATCTCATGTTTTATTTTCTTTCCGTGAGTTATTTGCCCATACTCTAGTTATTTTTTGAGCATTAATACAAGGAATTGACAGACTACTAGAAAGTTTTAGTACTAGATCTACAGTGCATCTTTGTACTCTGTTAGGAAAATCCCTCAACATGCCTCATTTGGACAAAAAAAAAAAAGCAGTATATTCAGTTCCTGCATCATGCTGTATAAAAGATTTTATGTGCAATAAAAAGGTTGGTTGTAAACAGCTGATGTTTGTCCAGGTTATACACTGATCCTGGTTAAAACCCAAAAGCTTCAGTAGTGATGAGTGAGGAGTATATAAATCACTGGTTATGATTTCCAGGAAGCAGGGATGGAAAACAACCCCAGGGATGTGGCTTCATTGCCCAAAATACAAATCAATAATGTCTACAATAGATGCTCAGTTTAAAACAAAAATCAGGAGGATTGTCCTTTTTTTTCTTCCTCTCCCCAGCCTTTCCTGTAGATTAAATAGTACTAATCAGTGGTAAGAACCTCCCTGTTCAAAGAATGATGGAATCAAGTAACCCGTCTCACAAGAAATTTAACATGAATATTACAATGAACTACCTCACTGCTCATTTGCAGACTTACCATTGGATAATGCCTGCTGAAGTTCATTATCAGATATGATTCCACTCCTGTCTTTATCAACTCTGTGGGGAAAAAAAAAACACCAACACAAAAACAAAACAAAAAAGGCAGTGAGCTTTAAATGGCTGAAATTATCAGGCTCCCCTTACAGAAGTCTTGAATATTCTGGTTCTTACTCACCAGATAAGATGAACCTTTTCCTGAAAAGTCACTAATTGCACTTAACTGGTCAACCATTCACAGTTACTGCGAATTTAACCCTTCATTCAGACTGAGAAGACATTCTGGAACACGATAAAAGCTACACAGAAAACTGCAAGATTTACTTGAGCGAAGAGACACACAGAGAAACACATACTGACAATGAAACACTTCGGGCATACCCTGCACAAGAAAGTACTTCTGTTTGTTTATTTTTCAGAGAACTGCAGAGCACACCTGCTGGTTAAATCCACGAAATGCCTAATGTCACAGTAGTAAGCTGTTTGTTCTCCCAACCACCAGAGTGACAGGTTTGGCACCCAGGTTCTCTCAGTAAGATGTTGGCAATAGAGAGAAAGTCACTCGTGTGAACAAAGTACTGAAAGTCTCAACTGGCTGCAGGGCCTTGACCGCTTTCAAAGGGGTTCAGAAAGGAAGAAGCACAGACAGGTTCCAGCTTCCACTGAATCTGCACAGTCTGTTAGAGTCATAGAGAATGTCGTTCTATGCCAAGATTAATGAATTCAGTAATTTCTGCCCAAATAAAGCCGGATCATGCTTCTTTAAAAGGGTATCTGAAAGTGGTGGGGACTTCCCTCTGTTTTATACAAGGACTTTCCCCTTGGACGGACAGTTTTTATTTTCCTTCAGCTCTTATGATTCCACAGCAGAGTCTTGCTTAGTTGATCCTCTTCACACAAGCTGATTTTTGTTCCTTTAGTCCTTGTCTTTTTCTAAACCTTTTCAGTTAATTCTATTGCTTCCTTCCCCATCTCAAAAATTATGTAAGCCACATGCAACATTGAAATTGCAAGCATGAATTGCACAGATCACAGTAATAAAAAGATATTCTCCCTTTTTTATTCTTTCTTTTCTCAGTGTTCTGAACATTTTTTACCTTTTATGAGCTCCTACTAAGTGCTAAGCTGATATTTTCATGAAAATGCATTATGACCTACTTATCCTGCTCCTGAGCACCATCAGTCAGCACATTCATTTTATGAACAAAATGATGTAACATTAAAATAAGTTTTCCTCCTGGATACTGGGTACTTACTCTGGATTTCACGTGACACCATGATCACAATCTGGCCACGACAGGCTGCTAGGACCCAGTCATTCAGGACTGTAAGGTGCTCACGTACTGCAGGAATCAGCAAACTTCATCTGACCATTCCCTCTCTTTTCAGAGAAATCATAGAGCGGTTTGGGTTGAGAGGGACCTTAAAGATCATCCAGTTCCAACCCCCCCTGCCATGGACAGGGACACTTCCCACTAGATCAGGTTGCTGCTCAGAGCTTGATCCAATCTGGACATGAACACTTCCAGGGATGGGGAACCCACAGCTTCTCTGGGTAACCTGTCCTACTTCCTCACCACCCTCACAGTAAATAATTTCTTCCTAATATCTAATCCAGACCTATTTTTCCCCCCACTTGCCGCTGAACAAATTGAATAAAGATCCCAGAACAGCTCCATCTGTCAGTGTGGCAGATGACCACATCCTCTTCAGTCATTTTCCACCGACCAAAGGACCTTCCCATTCATTCCTCATTTACTGGATTGCTCAAAAGGCCTTTCATACTGCTGAGAGTCTTTTTTGAAACCAGACGAACTCTGTGAATTGCACCAGTTCTAGCCATCACATCCACACCCAATCCTTATCAAACACATTCCAGGATTCATACAGTACTTTGCCTGACAGCAATACTTTCAGCAAAAGCCACGCAACTCCTGTATTAACTCTGACTAACTACATTATTTATGCAGTATGGTTTCTACTGGTTTTCCTGCTGCAGAAGTCAGACTGTTGATCTGTTTCTTTCCTGACACTTTAAAAAAGCAAGGGCGCCGTGCCTGCCTCCTCTGAGCCCTCAGTTAAGTTTTCCAGAAGGCTGGGGCTGGGTAGGTTAAGCTGCCGCATTCCTGAGTCACTCAGTAAATACTAGCCCGTTTTAGCGGCTTCTGTTTATCTTCTGCTGAACCTCTTCTTGTGTCACAGGATCTGTCTTGACTCATCTCCCATAAAAACGGATCCAACGTAGACACCTCCCCGGTTTCCTTGACGTGACACAAGTGTGAGATCTCCTCTGGGTTCCGGACTGCTACGATCCTGAGGGTGTTTAACACAAGCTTGCTACAGCCCTCGCAGGTCCCTCTACTGAATTCAAGAGAATATTTCATAGAGCCACAGAATCCACGAGGTTGAAAAAGCCCTCTGAGATCATCCAGTCCAACCTTTGATCCAGTACCACCATGGCAGTAAGTGCCACGTCCAGTATTTCCTTAAACATCTCCAGGGACGGTGACTCCACCAGGTTCCTGGGCAGCCCATTCCAATGTCTAAACACCCTTTCTGTGAAGGAATTCCTCACAGTGTCCAAACTAAACCTCCCCAAGCGCAGCTTAAGACCCGTGTCTTCTCGTCCCGTAGCGCCCAATCTGTG
This sequence comes from Neodrepanis coruscans, assembly GCA_013400695.1. Classification (NCBI taxonomy): domain Eukaryota; kingdom Metazoa; phylum Chordata; class Aves; order Passeriformes; family Philepittidae; genus Neodrepanis; species Neodrepanis coruscans. The sequence continues at coordinate 21,784 of VYZS01022483.1, forward strand.
GTAGCTTCGAAGTCTTTAACCAAGCGTTCATCAGATTCCCTTTTACAAGCCCTCCTGTACTGGAACACTGACCCTCCAGACTCAATATTCCTTTCTGGACTCTCAGCTCAGCACTTCCTTCAGCGTTTTCAAGGTTACCTTCTCGCTCTCATCCATCTCCTTTACCCTTGCGCCAACATACAGCCATACTTACTCCTCCTCCTCCTCCTCCTCACCCCTTTCCTACACCTGCCCCCGAGGTTCCTCCCGCAGGAATACCACCGGGATACCACCGCGATGTTTACCGCCGGACGCCCGGGGCCGGTGCCCGGATCCCCGCCGCAGCTGACCCGCTTCCGGGCACCCCCTAGCGCCCGCTCCCGCGCCCCCTGTCCCGCAGGGCTCACCTCTGGAAGACGTTCCACAGGAAGGCGGGATCGGGCAGCGGGGCTCCCCCGCCGTTCGGCCGGTGCTGGTACCCGCCCGCCATCGCCGCGCGCGAGCTTCCGCCTCGGGCCGCCGGTGGGTGACGTGCGTGGCCGGCACGTCACGGCACGTCACGTTACGTCACGGCGGGGGCGGCCCCATCCCGCCCTGCCCCGCCCCGGGGAATCCCGGGCGCTGCCTCCCGGCCCTTCCCGCCGGGAAGGAGCCTGCGGGGGCTCCCGGGAGGAGCGCGGCGGCCTCCGGCCCCGCCCCCTGCGGCTGCAGCGCGGCAGAGCCAACATCCGCGGCGAAGCTTCCCGCGAAGGCAGGAGCCGTCCCCTGGGAGCGATGCCTGCACGCGGAGACGGAATGCGGAGGTGGCTTGTCCTGGAGGGGAAACATGGATTCATTCAATATCCAAACCTCTGCAGGGATCACTGCTACAAAGGGGGCACGGAGGAAAGAGAGCCGGATGGACTGACTTCCTTATGCGAAGTGAAGATCGGGACACAGGACAGGAATTTCATGTGCAGGACTGGAAATGCGTACGAGCCGAATTAGGATCACCTCAGTAAGTTTTAGCTGAATTCTTTACTGAGGGCTGAACGCAACTGGCCAAAAATCATCCAAATTCCCCTCCCACTACCTGCATTTCTAGGAACAGTCTGTGGTCCTATGGGACCTGGAGCGCCCCAAGACCTCACCAAAACCCCTCAAGCACAGACAGGATGCTCTACGGCACCGTCCCCATCCTTTGGGACACGCTCCCCCTGTCCACGAGGAAGGAAAGCCACGATCTTTGTTCTAGCCTTTGTCCCAGCTGCTGACCGTAAATATATCTCCTCTGGGGTACGGAGGAATCCATGGCAGGGCAGGAATGGTCCAAGGTCTGGGTGTTCACAGGCCAAAGGAGTTACACACACAAATTCCAGAATGTTAATTAAAACAATGTAGGCTCTGACAGCTTTGTTCAGGTACTAACAGGTAATGCCTTCACTGTATCCTTCAACAAGGAGTTCTGAATCCACTATTGTCTGGTACTATTTTATAGTTAGAACGGATTAATTTGAAAATACTGTGGAAATAAAACCCAGTATCTGTTGTTGTCATAAAACTATTAATCCAATATTTATTCACACTTAAAACAACAACAACAAAAAAAAAGATTTACATCTTCTGTAAGTCTATAAGGATGCAAAGAATCATAGGTGAACGTAGAAATGGTTTAACATTTTATTGAACTAGTGATGCTTTATGTGCTGCTTTTAGTGAATCAATGAAAGAAATTGTACCTTATGTCTTTATTTATTTATTTAACCTATAATCAAATTGCACTGTAGCAATTTCCTTCAGTCCCTTAAGTCAGGAAACTGATTTCATAATTAAGTTTTCTGCAATAAACTATTTTACACCAAATTAAGTACATACACAAAATATAATGTGAAAGTGGATTGAGGACATTAACACTCAATGCAGTGCTATATAAAGACAGTTCTAAAGGAGCCTGCTTAGGTATTGTAAGCCATGTATGTTAGTATATCCAGCACTAATAGAGCTTCGTAGGTTTTTGGTATAATTATCTTCATATAGCATTGCAGTGCACTGTGCAAACATATTCCACAAGGAAAACGGATCTGCTGACAGCAAAACCAGCTGTAACAAACGGGTCAGTAAAAAAACTCCCCATGCCATTAAAAGCTTCGTTCTTCAAACATGACCCTTAATCCATCTTCTTTCAGAAATCTTACATTTCCTCACATCCAAATCTTTAGAAAGAAACATGCCTATTAAGAATCAATGTATATTGAACTTCACTCAAAATAGCACTGCCAAATTTGCCCTCAAATACTTCAAACCTGTTGATCCCAGAGCAGTAATAACATGCAAACACACAGCTGTCATTACTTAAGAAGTTTTGGCACAGTTAGGGTAGGAACTGTAATTTCTTTAAAAATTGGCACATAGTTTGGATTTGGTTGGCTTGGACCTTGATCCAAAGTCTCGATGATAGTCTGCTTCATATCTCTGCTGGCATCGCCTCTCACTGTCAGCAAAGCTGCAATATGGTCATCCCTGCCAAAGGAAAATGGGAAAACATGCATTAGCAAACTTTGCACCAGTAAGAGTTTGTCAGAAACAGCACTCAATTGTCAATCCTTTCACTCACTTTCAGCATGCACTTTTAATTTGTAGTCAGATCTCTAGTCACTCCCAACAGGCTTTTCCAGCTCAATATAAAGCACTGTTTTGGCTGCTTTTAGGACTACAAAACCTATTATAGCCTCCCAAAACACAGAATCGAAGTATTTTAATTATTCCTCTGCTGTACCACCGAGTACTTAAGTACTTGTCACTCCTAGTCCATACATTTTACATTAGCATTATTTTTCAAAAAGGAAGTGTTTACATTCTAAAATATGAAAAATATGAACATATTTTCACATTGTTTTAAAATTTACCCAAGACCACAAAGAAATTATGATGTTATCTATCTATCTATCTATCTATCTATGTTTGACATTTGAGGGCAAAGATAATTACCTGATATCTGGGTATTTACTGACTAAAGTTGAAACTTCTAGATAAAGCAGTGAAGGATCAGTCAGCTTGATGACCTCTGCAATGGCTTCAATTATGTCACAGAGTCCTTCAGTGTCCTCTCCTGAGCCCTACAAAAGTAAATAAAAAAAAATTTTGAGAAAGCCCCAAAACAATAACAATATCCCCCTGATCTATTAATTATCCTTTAATTAATATTTTGTCAGACAACGCTCTTGAATTTCCTGAATAGCTGAATTTTCAGACATTAGAAAATCCAAATTATTTGTGAATTGTCACCATAATCCCCTTCTCTCTTTCCCTGTTCTTCATTCAGAGACCTACTCTCAGAGTATCAGTGAAGTCATGTCCTACAAACAATATGTTCTATTTATCCACACAGTGATACATTCTAGTGTTTAACTTTGGGTAATCTACCAGCCTAAACATTAGGAATAACTGATGTGAAAGCCAGATCTCTTTGGAAACATTACTTAAGAACTGACCCTGCACTGGATTCCTTCTAGTCATCTGGCCCTTAAAGCAGCTTTCAACAACTGATCAACTGAACTCTATCTATTTAATCTCTGGACTATTTTTAGTGCCGTCAACTCCAGGTCATCTGGTTCAGCCAGTCTGGTATTGTTCCTTTCATTTATTCCACAACATTTTCTATCAGTGCTTTAATCTGAAATAGATCTTACCCAGAATCCCACATACTGAAGGGCTCTGATGCAGGAGTTGCCCCAACATCTTGCACAGTAAGCAGATACAAATGCTGCCAATTTTTCAGGCTTTCTGTCCATCCTTTTTGCATTTTGTCATCTGTTGGCCCTAGGAACTTGCCTGAAGATTCCTGTTCCTTATACTGTTAAAAATTTTAGACCTATCTTGTACATTGGTTCTCAAATATTTGGTCCGTCTTTTCTATTTCTACTGCAATTTAAATGGGGTCAACATACTTTATGTGTTGATCCAAATGAATATACTGCATGTTCCTTAGGTAAGTAACTGCATCTGTTCAATGCCAGGTCACTCTTTCTTATATGCAGGAAAAGCAAAGCTCATTAATTTTTTTTTTTTAATAAACAACTGCTTTTTGCTTTCACTTACTATTACACATTCAGGGTACCTATCTCTGTGAGGCCATTCAAATATTCAGCTGCAGAGAGCTGTATAAACATAAAGCAGTAGAAACTGGTGCTCAGGAATTTTAGCAGCAAGCCTGTGTCTTTAGAAACTCTGTCTGTTCCCTCAGCTGGCATCATTGATATTCACAAGTCAGTAAACATTTTGGAGACATGGATGTCCAACCCAAGAAGTAAACATGTGTGGTTTATTCTAAATTACCAGGTTAACAGCATCACCCAAAGCAAATACTTACAGCTGCAAGCTTCTTAAACAAAAACCTGAACTGTTCTGCTTCTTTGATCATTCTTTCTGCACCCTCTTTTCTCTCTTCTGCATTCTTGAAAGATATCCGTTTTAACATGATTGCTCGGATGTATTCCACAACTACTCTCCGATGGGCCTCAAGAGTCATTGTCTGAAAGAAAAGAAAAAGGTGGTGGATTATGCCAGTGATACCTGCAAACGTAGCCATTATTTTTAGGCTTTGAATTGTGTATCTGCACTTAATCACCAGTACACGGTTATTTCTACTTCTACAGATTTTGAGTGGGCTTAGATTTTCAGTGCCAAGAGAAATGAAAATCTGTCCTTCTCTAATGATGTGTCAATTACAAGAAACAACAAACCCGAAATATCTCTAATGACATGTCTGAATTACTTCTGAGGAGCAAAGACATAAGAATAAACATGAAATTATTTAGATGATCTTTAAAACACACATATTGCCTGGCCTTGCAGCCTTGCTCTTTGGATCTCTAGTCAAGGAATGACCAGCCACCTCAGAGGCTTGTGCTGATGAACTCCAGTACATTGCATAAAGCACTGCAAACTTTGTCAACATTATATGTGCTCAGGGTCAAGTCTGGTAAGAAACCAGGAGAGCCAGCAACAATCACTTTCTGATATCCTCCTTGACTTATCTGTGTTTCTGCCATTTGTCTTTTCATAGGAAATAGCTACTGGTACCTAGATGAAGCATCTGGTATTGGTACAAGAGTAATGCTGAGGTGTGAAAATAAAGAACAAAACAAAAACCCGGAAACTTCACATGCTTATTTTTCAACAGTAATGTAAGGAGTTTTTATTTCCTGTAAGCATGGTGGCAAAGTTACTTATGAATAAGAAAAAACTGACATAACAGGTAGTCATGAACTTTTCATCATGTTTTAGTAGTAGTACGTGTCAAACTTTAGTTTCAATCAACATGTTCGTCAGTCAAACATTGGAGAAAGATTTCAGGAAAGAGAGAAAAGTGAGGAAAAAAAGGGAGAAAACAACAGATCACAAAGTACTAGAAGTCACAGCCCTCATCCAGGACACAGAAAATACAATTTCAAGTTCTGCTCTCAAGACTGTGCAGAAACACCAGAGTTCACTGGTTGTTCAGCAATAGCTTCTCTTGCATTGGTGGAATTGATGCTAATTACACAGAGGAAAATGGACTGCACAGAACAGTCTGTGTGAGACTGACAATGTATGACTCATCCTGCTGAAAAGTAAGTGAAGAACAACTTGACTGCAACTGAGAACACTCCAGAAGAGCCAACAGTGCAATGGTAGGGCATTCACTTTACACGTGAGGAAAATGGCAAAGCAGAATCACTGTTAGATCCAGATCCCCTCAGTTCCAGAACAATGTCCTTCCCACTGGGCTACAGTCCTTTCTCAGGTGCTTTGTTGGTGTGACTTTTAAAAATTGTACTTTCAAGACAGGGTTTTCCAAGAATATTTTAAAACCAGAAACAAATCCCATGATAAACCAGGGAAACAAAAATGCGTCCCATCCAGTGCTAGAACACACGGCATCCTGTATGGAATATTTTTTTGTTCTGGGACTCAGTAGAATAGCATGTATAATGAATGCCAAGAAATCTGTTTGTAATCTTCTTCCCCACAAGGTGGCAATAAATGCTACATGATGAAACATATGTGACTGCAGAGACTGGTATGAACATGTAGAAATTCATGCCAAGCACTAATACCGCACAGTAACACACAATCTGGAAAAGAAAGCTGTTCCTGGGTATAGACTAATTCTGGGACTGACCTAACTTATTTTGTGCACTTTTGCTGAACTGAAAATACGTATTATTCACTTACATAATAAGTCTCCTCCAGGATCTGCAAATACTGAAGATCTAGAGGTCATCAGAGAAACTCTGAGTAGTTCCCTTTATCACTTTAATAATTAAAGTAAGAAAGAATAAGTGTATGATTTTCCGTATTATTGTACTTGTTTCTATCAACAGAGAATCCAATATCCTTTGACAGACCACAGGAAAAAAAAGAACTTAACGTTGCACATTATTCTGTTCTAAGAGCACCTTAAACATAGCTATGCATTTGTTAAACCTTATGGCACCAAATTGACTGTGTTTCATTTTCTATATTAAAACTAGGAATTACTTGGTGTGCATTTATTAAAAAAAATAATTACAGACCAGCAAAACTAGTTTCACAAGAGCTAATTTTATCTGACTACAAACTTCTGAAGACAGGCAGGAAAGTACAAGCTGGTAAGATTATCCAGTAATGTGCCAATACCTTTTCTGGACTAAATCCTGCAACCTCTCATTACTGTCTTTGACAACATTATATGGTTGTGAACAAAAGAGATGAGAAAGAAAACAGTAGATTCAGACTTTTCCAATATGATGATGAACAATTTTTTATTTCCACTGATGAATCAGTTCCAATGTCTGTATTCCAATTCTGAATTCCATTTATAGAATCACAGAATACGCATAGTTGGAAGGGACCCAGAAGGACCATTGAGTCCAACTCCTGGCTGTGCACAGGACCATTCCCAAGAGTCACACCACGTACCTCAGAGTATCATCCAAATGCCTCTTGAACTTGGTGCTGTGACCACTTCCCTGGGGAGCCTGTTCCAGCACCCAACCGCCCGCTGGGTGAAGAACATTTTTCTAATATCCAACCCAAACCTCCCCTGACACAACTTCAGGCCATTCCCTCAGGTCCTGTCACTGGTCACCATAAAGAAAAGATCAGTGTCTGCCCTTCTTCCCCTCATGAGGAAGTTGTAGACTGTGAAGATGTCTCCCCGTACATTTGGTGTTCAGAAATTCCTAATCAAAATGATGTTCAGAGTACATGAGCAAAGTATCACAGAAAATTTGCACCTACCTTTTTGTAAGGCTTTTTTATTTTTGCGAAGTCATTGAAATAATCCTCTACAGTGACACAGATAGTCCCCACTGCATTAGACCCCATCAACCACTTCTTCGTCATCAGCTCATTGAGGTGTGGCTGAGAAGGTAACAAACAACAGATCAGATCCATTTTTTGACAGGTTCATATCAGTGAAGTTACTAAAAAAACAGGAGACAACTTTAGGTGTCATACATTTCTAAACCATACTGCTTCCATCCTCATGTGAACCATTCAAAGTGTTCACAGTAATTCAAAATTTTACTACAAATCTAACGAGTTCAAAAGCATCTTTCTTTGCCCTCCTTTCTTTGCCATTTCTCTCATTTCCCTGCCTCCCTCCCATACTCCCAATTTCTTTTCAGTAATAATTTTTCCCTGAAGGATTCTATACAAGAAGCTAAAATTCCTAAACATGGAAATCCATCAGTCAGAAAGGCCTGACCTTTAGAGTCACCTAATTAAAGATAGGTGAACTGTACCTGTGATGACAACTTAATATCAGCAGTGGTTTTACAAATAATTTGTAAAACTCAAGAATATAAGATAAAGCACAATCTGCTAGAAAATACTATCTTTATATAAAGCATCTGCCTGTAGTCATCCTGTGAAACACAATTAAGTGACTTTCCAGGCTCCTGCAATATATACCAGTGAAAAACAATACTCCTGTTTACCGGCATTTTGCTAGCACACCACACATCTTATATGTTTTGCAATCAAAAGACTCCACAACTACTTCATTCTTTAATTATGGTTCCTTTTGAAATAATACTCCTGGGTTTTTAGGAAAAAATTCTGACCTCTAAATCCATGAAGACTTCATCTAGCAGGCTAGAGCATCCTTCTTTAGCAATGATGTCTAAAATTGCATCCATGTTTGAATGACTGATTGACAACGTGTCTTCCATTTCAATTTTCAAGTACTTTCTTTTGAGACTGATTATCGATTCTCTGTGACAAAAAAAAAAAAAGCTTTTCATCATCCAGTGATGCACTATTGTATTATTACTACATTCTTGGAGTGCAAGTCCATACATAGAAAAAGACACAGCAAACAGTTGTAATGGTTTGGCTTAAAAACCACAGGGGAAGACAAAGAAAAAAAATAACTCTTTCTCCTATGGCCACATTTGGCTGGGAGGAGTAGCCAGGTTACCAAGGTTCCCCCCTGCCTGGGTTTTTTCCCATCAGCCCCGGAGACCCACAAGGAATGCTGGGAAGGGGCTGGGATTATATCTGCAGGACAGAGNACTGGGCAATTACCCTCATTTATTCCCCCATATATCTACCCTTTAATAAATTGCTGCCTTCCCTATCTGTCTCTTGTCCATTGATAAACCTAATATTGTCCAAAACCAGGACACAGTTATTTTTGCAAGGGGAAACAATGCCTGCTGCTTGCTTTGGAAACCTTAATTTACTGTCCAGCATGATTTTAGTGTGTCATCCTAGACTGCTTTTGTGTTGGTAACAAACTGCTGATGATCTGTAGACACAAGAATGGCAGCAGATAACAGATGAATAGGGCACTGGATTGCTGAACATGAACTGGACATGAACATGAACTGGAACATGAACCATGCTCTGATATTCTTAATAGAAGGTCTACCTTTACTCCAGTTCAGTTTACCTTAATCACACTGCTTGGAGGTGATCTGTGAGAGATCCAGTGTAAGAGAAGATGGCAGGCCCCCGACAAGCTAATTGAAATGGGCCTTTTCAAATTCTGGAAGTTGAATATAAATTTTTCTTTGGCAATGAAATTCTTGGAATAGTAAGTAGTTTTTGGCTTGGCTTGCCAAAGAAAAAGCAATCGCAATACCTCAGCTAAACTATCTTAACTGAAACCCTCTTTGTATATAAAAGAAGAGAAGGTCCTGGGACCTTCAATAGCTATTTTTCTCACAATACTGTAAGAATATGCAGACTTACTTAAATGTCTGACAGTTGTTGATGACTGCAATCATGTACTGAACATAGCACTGAGGATACTGACGATTTTTAAGATGATCTTCTTTATACACCTGTGCTTCATCTTTGTACCTGTAACATGTACAAGGAGTGGCATTAAACAGACAAAAATACTTAATAACTTAAGTACACCTATAGGGCCAAATGTTCCATAAAGGCCTGTCAAGTATTTAGAAGTATTTTATAAAGGGCTTGGTGCTCATGTGATGTTTACTCTCTCTCTGTTCTGGGCAGAATCCAGCCAAGGAAGCATCTTCTGTTTTCCTTATGAGAAAGAGATATAAATTTGAGATATAAAAGAAAGCGGAACCAATTCAAAAAATTAGAGCCATTTGCAGAGAGAAACTGAAAGTGCCATTCACCGGCAGAGGAGAATTTCTGGAGTTAAACTGGGGAAGAGAAAAAGCAAGCAAGTAAAGGAAGGGGAAGAAAAGCTTGGTTGGCTTGAATGCAATAGGAGAAAGACAAAACAATAAAGAAACATCCAAAGGAAATTTGGATGAAAGGAAATCCAAAAGTATTGGAATTGTAGAAACAAAGAGAGACCGAGGCAGGATAAAACAGTTATATTTTAAACGTTATGTTACCTGGTTAGAAATGAATTCATTTGCTGAAGACACAGAAGGAGTACCTTGGTTTTCAAATCTTCATTTATCTGAGCAGCCACTTGAAGATTCTGCTCAAACATCTAAGATGAAAATAGTTTAGTTATAAAGACAGGCCTTTATCAGCGGTAAACCAAAGACAGAACTCCTATCTTACTGGAGATCCTCACCAGCACCAGCTCCACATATGCTTTTTTGTTAGTTTTTAGTGTTTTTTGGTCTTTTTCTGGTTGTTATTTTTGGTTGTTTTTTGTGAGTTTTTTTAACAAGCCCAGTAACTGCTGCTGACTAAACCAAAAGTCGTTATTTCCATAACTATAATTAATATATTACTGACTTATATTCCTGATACTGAAAACAGCTGATTCTTTCTTCATCAAACAGCATTTAGTATCTTTAATTCAGTAGTCATTCGGTTTTACAGTGCATCAATGTTCTTGGGCCAGCTTCTGCAATTAGTAATCAACAACCTTTTAACTCAAATTTTTTTGCTTCTCCCATATATGAAGGTAGCTCACATCAGTGAAGTCAAGGGGCCCCTGCACTTCAGAAACACAAGCAGGCACAATATCTGTGTTTGAGAGTAGGAGAGCTGGAAAGGAAGGGTACAAGACCAGGTGGAAACATCTCAACACCACAGTCTTTGATAGCATAACACTGGAGCCAATCACACAGAAGCTTCTTAGTGTTTTCATCAAACATGTTCTGAAAACGATTAGATGAAGTCAACCTTGGCACTAATATAAATGTGAAAAAAATGCAGCAAAAATCCTGGTATAAGCCAGGAAAATAATTACATGTGGAACAAATGCAGGAAGAAGAGACAATCTATCTTTCATTATAATTACCTAACATAATATTTGTAAAGAAAAAAATTAGAAAATGAGCATAATAAGCTGACATTTTTCTGCTTGATAAAGATCACTTTCAAAACTTTCCACTACCAACAACAGGGTGGTGCAGGTTCGGGTATTTCTGTGGCTTTTTTTTTTTTTTATAAAGATCTTAGTAATAGCCTTATCTTTTCCTTTTTTAAGGCTTTAAGAATTTGTACAAGCATTAACATTAACTGAAGCAGAGTTTAAAAGAGCAACAGTTTCAACTTTCAATGGAATCTTTTATTAATCTTGTATTAAGGTGTTTGTATAATGAATAATTTATAGGAAGAAATACATGCCTAACTACCTCAGCACTGTGTTAACAAACAGCCTAAATAACTCAGCACTGTATTAATTAACACTGTTCTAGTAACTTACAAATATCTCACCTGGTAGCCTTACACTATGAATTTACATCAAGAGACCTAAGTAAAAGCAGTTAACTAAACACAAATATCAACAGGCTGGGAAAAATATGTTTCTAATGTACACATAAAAAAACTAAGTCTTTAAATGTTAAAGCAAAAAAGGCAACTAAAAGCCTCTAAAGAAACAAGCCCTCCAACTAACAACTCTTTAAGAAAAAAAAAACTATTATACCTCCAAAGACACAGAAACAATGGCATTCCAAAATGTTTGGTTCCCCCCCTCACATCCCTCCACTCCCCTAAATCTATGTACTGCTCCTGTAGGTTTTCTAGAATAACAAAGTTCTCTTATACCTGAAAAACAATAGCTGGGAGCGTAGTCTGATAATACCCATCTTGATCTGCTTCTGGTTCAGTTTCCTTTATCCAGTCTTTTTTATCTGTCTCCAGTGCTTTCCGTAGCCAGCCAATGATGTTAGACTTCATTACATAAAGAGAAAGAAAAGAGTTTTTAATTTAACACAACGAAAACCCCTGCTGCAGTATCTGGAACAGCAGTCATTTCCATAATGAAGAGTGGCATAGTAACAAATAATGTTGACCACTCTTATCCACCCCATGGGATTACAGGTAACACAGACAAATTAAAATTTCCACTGACAAAGACAAAGGTTAGTAGTGGTACACCAGTGATGTAGATTGAAACTTTGGCACATTTTAGGAGGGGCTCCTATCACAAAGGGCAAGTCAGTTTGTGAAAATGAAAATGTTTACTAACTTTGGAAGCATTTATTAAGGGTCAGGGTTTAGGTTTCAATTCGAATTTTTCGACAACTGAAAAAAATAGTGTAATTTTAATGTAGGAAATAACAGCATATTTCTGCTTGTAGTTCCTTTTACACCTATGTTTTCAGGAACTGATGGTTGTTACTGCTGCAGACAAAAACCCAGGATTAGATTGAATGGGCTGTGTTTCTTGGAACTTAAGTGCTGCAGAACATAGGGATGGATAAAATGGCTGGCTGTCCTCCCATCCAACAAGCTCATTATACAGCAAACAAACATTAAGAACAACTGTTTCTAAAACTAGATTAAGCCAGTCTTCTGCACGAGACGTAACACAGACCTATTCACAACGGCAGAGAGTAAAGACCAGGATGTTTCCTAAATAGGTAATTGGATTCTTTCATCTCCGTCTTGGTTGGGTTGAAGTTTTCTGCCTTTATTCTTCCAATATGTACTTCTTTCCAATAGGTAACAGGCATGTACAGTAAGGGCAAAAAAGTCTGTGTAGTACCATCTCAGTTATGTGAAATGATGTACTGTCTTTTTTCTTCATATGTATGGGAACTGCTCTGATGAAACATGACTTGCAAAGAAGAATTAATCTTTTGAAAGCCAGCAGCCCATGTGACTTTTTTCAACTCAAGATCAGCATTTACAAGAACTGTTTTTCAAGCTGAGGTGACTTGGAAAATAATCATCTGCTAGAAGTCTGTTAAAATCTGTTAGTATTTTATTTCTCATAAACAATTTTTATTGACATAAACATCAGTATTTGAGTTGATAGTCACAATTAGGAAATACTTTCATTTACCTAAACAGAATTAGTTATATTTTGTTTATAAACACTTTTAAGCAACATGAAAAGAAATAAAGTAGACAGAACAAATAGGCAGTTTCAGTATTTTCTGCCTTAAAAAGAAGATACACAGCCAAAACCCCAAACCAGCAGAAAACCGCTCTGTTCATAGTAGCAGCTTTGTTTTATTTATATTCTCTAGGTAAAATAAAGCACTATTCTATTCAGTGTTTTTCAGCAAGTAGGGAAAAAACTATTCTAAAAAACAAATATAGGTAAATTTTTTCATTCAAAGCGAGGATAAAATGAATTCAAAACCATTTCCTGAGTCAAGCCAAAAGCAGCCTGAGAAAACAATCTAAAGGTAAGTGCAGAAAATCTTGCATAAAAATCCTAGTAAAGCTAATGTGAGGCAGAGCCTCTACCAGCAACTTCCTTGAGACATAACAAGATTGGTTCGCATTATTGTGATTATCAAGTCCAAGTAGTTGCTCTTGCTGGACATATTTTAGTAGCCAATACATTCAAAGAAGCATAAAAATTTCCCTCCTCTGCTTGGCAGAACGCCCAAATGTAGGAAGAACAGCAATTTGTTGAACAATGTAAGAACAGCAAGTCCAAAATTACAACTATCCAAATATCCAGTCAGAGGCAATCAGTGGATCTTCAAAGAAAAATAAATTAACAAACCTGGCCATCACATACTGATTGCTTTGCCATATAGTTGACCAATTTCTAGTGACTGTGAGGATAATCAAGAAGCAGTGCCTTTATATTTAAGATGCACTTGAAAGGGCATCCACAAAAGGAAATTATGCTCATGCAGTTTTCAGGCATGAAAAGGAAAAGGCTGCTAAAGGAATCGAACTGGCAAACATGAGCCTCAAAAAGATCACATCTATACTAAATGTTGATGTGGTTAAAGCTGCATTCAGTGTCTTTTAAGTACAGTAACACCTGACATCTGTGGATTTAGGCACATCAACACTGGAATTTTTTCCTTTCTAATAAAGTATTAATAATATTCTGTAAAACATAACTACTCTTTGAAATGTCATGGTTTATACCTATAAAATCCTCTGATTATATCTTTATAAAGAAACCTCTCCATAGGATATGAAAATTTATGGAAGTAGTGCTGTGGATACACATTTGTCACATTATTCTTCTCAGATGGAGGAACAGCACTGAGGTACTAATGCAGCTATAAACTCATCTGAAAGTGTCTTTGCACTGTTATTACTCACAGTAAGTGTTGACATGTACTTGCTGAGAAGCTGGTCTACCACGTTTTGCGAAATGAGAGGATCCAGAGAATTTACATCCACTTCAGGAGACAGTTCTGAATTTCCCATCATCTCTGCACTGAATTAAAAAAAAAAAAAAAGCACTGCAAATTAGTAAAGAAAAATGAGATAAAAAGTTAAAAACTAGGCAGCTTTTTCTGTAGGTCCACTGTAAAGCACAATTTTCCAATACCTACAAATTTCAAAACATTCTTCATAGTAATTGCAAAAATAAAAGCATTTACAAGGAATGTAAAAAAACCCCTATATAAAAGAAAGAACAGAATGTAAAAGCTATAGCACAGCATATAATAAAAAAATGTTACAGACATTTAAATATTCAACCCCTTACATATATTCCTTACATTTATGTGCAAGAATTAGCAATTACTTAAAAATGAGTAAAAGCCAACTGGATCTACCTGTGTGCTCTTAATAGGGGACATTTTTATCTGTCTTAGATTTCACAGGTGATGATAGGCAATTTACACATTTTGAATTTAAGATCAGTTTGAATTTAGCTCAGTTCTTCAAAAGAGCTTCTGTTTTGTTACTTGTATCCCATTCATATAAAATTTAAAATATATTAAAAGAAAATCTACCTTTGCTTCCCATCTCAGTAGAGGATACAACTAATATAAAAGGAGGAGGCATCTTTCATGACAAATCAAAACTGTACTTCATGTGTACTGTAACTGTAACAGTACTTGCTTGCAAAGGAA
>VYZS01022484.1:11022-21656 GCA_013400695.1 Neodrepanis coruscans
TGTCCACATTAGGAAATCTCATGTCACAGAAAACATCTCACTTCTGCTACCTTCAGCACAAAATAAAAAAACATGCACTCAGGGCAGAACAAAAAAAGCCAAGGCAATCATCTTACAGTCTGGAAAGTTAAAAAACACTGAGGGCAAACCTCATTTGAAGTTGTAATGAACAACTTAGTCTCTAAAGGCTTTAAATGAATATGCTCAAGCACACTAGTAAACATTTTAAATATGTATTCACAGTCCTGTTGAATTCTAATGCTCCTCTGATGAATAAAACTGATTCTCCTCCTCAGTAAATAATTCAGTAGCAAAGAATTGCTTGGCCTGGAAAAGAGACGAACAATGGGCCAAGACTTCAGATCGTTGTTTTTTTCTGAGAGATTCTGGCCTCAATTTTGACTTTGTGGGGAGAGGTTTCTGCAGAAGAGGAGTTCCCACAAATAAAGTTGAAGCGTCATGGATGCCATTTAGTATCCGTATTTTCTGACCTTTATTCTGTTAGTGGAAAAAAAAAGAGCTGATGGCATGAAAAGAAAACCCCAAAACATAATTTATATAAGTTACTGCCACAGAAGAGTAATTTTCATGTTCAAGGACAAAGTATGGTTTTGTTCTAGCTGTGGTCAGAGACATTCATCTTGTGATACAGTATGCTGATAAGAGATACTAAAGAGTGCAAGATACCTGGGAACTACATCTAGAGTAGGGTCCAGAAAGCAAAACACTATTTTGTGTTTCTAAGCATAAAGATGCATCTGAGTATTGAAGAGAAATCTGATTAGGAGTGAGACTATCACTAATAAAGCACTCCAGGAAAAAGAGGCAACTCCAGTTTCCTCCCCACTAGAAGCAAGTATTTTTAAGCAAGAGACTTTAAAGCAGGGTAGAACCTTTCCCAGGTTAATTCCATTAATTCTATGGGTCTGAACATGGTTTGTCCTAATACACCACCAGGACTGATCCAAACCCCATGGGAACCTTTTGGATTAGACCCTAATAAGGAACATACTGGACAGAAAAATAATATATTCATTCTAGATATTAAGGAAATGGAGGAATTTGAGCCACACATGTTCTCAATATTGCTTTTATCAGGTAGTTATACAGACCAAGAAAAGACATCAGTGAGTCTGAAACAACAGTCACAAGGCAGAAACATCTCAGCATGCACCTGATCCTTCCTTTCCAGGCAGAAAATTCCAACCCAACAAGCTCCTCTGAAAAATTGAGATATTCATAGGCACTTGCAAACTATTAGCACAATATCCTGCAAAAGACTAAAGCCACCCTGAGAGACCCACTGTTTAGATACGAACACAGTCCAAAAGAGGATTGCTCTAACAGAAATGAGATGCCCAGAGGCATGTTAAATGACTGGTAAATTTTAGCAGCCAGTTTGGAACTACACTTTAAATCTTTCAAATAAAGGAAACTTTTCATGCTTCTAAATTAGGAGGAAATCAAAGACAAGGTATCCCAGAGCCTCACCTCATTTGTGCTACAGTTTTTTCAAGTTTAAAAGAGTTTGGATCCAGCTTGTTTCTAGACAACTTTAGGAAAATTCTTATTTCTACACAGTATTTACCACAAATAACTCCTGGAAAAAATCAAACAAAAAATTTCTCCTTGTCTTATTTCATAAAGAATCCTCCTCCTAAGTTAAAAAATACATACATACAAAACTACATTTAAGTAACTGACTGAGCTTTCTTTTACAGCATTAAAAACAAGGAATGATATGACAAAATCCTTCAATCTGGATGCATAATACTAGAGATTTAGAGCCTAAAATGGATCAGCTCAAGAACTGTAAGTGCAAAATAAACTTTATGGGAAAAAAAAGTAAATTAAAGAAGCAATCATTAGAGATCATCTTCTAATGAAACGATTTTGCACAAATGAAGACGGAGTGCAGCTACTCACAGCTGTCAGATTTTGTAAATAGAGGCCACCATTAGTTATGTCCCATCCAAATTATATCCCTTTTATCCCAGCCCCACATCACAGCAAGGTGGGTCATACCTGTCTCTTAGGTACTAGAGTTTGCTCTGGACAAAAAATACCATATGCTGCCCTATTAATTGCATTTAAATGCACCACCTCCAGTCTCTCCTGACACAGAACACAGTCACATAACCAAGGCAACCCAATACAGCTACCTTGACCGTGCAGGAGGATAGCCATATTATTTGATTTCATATTTTACTTAGGCAGGCTGTGCCCCAAGAAACACTAACTATTCAGCTGGATTTCCCTCATGTGTTAGAGGGTGGAAGACAGTCTGACAGACATGGTCCTGGGATATCACAAGTACATGTCCCTGTCCTGTGTATAAGCGATCAGGCTTAGAAAGATTCTGCTATTTTTAAGAGGACAAACATTCTGCAAAATTTCTTTCAAAACTTCTTATACAAAGCATAGAGAAATCCCATCTGGACACTGCATGCAAGAGCTCACATCAAAACAAAGGCAGGGAAAGGTTTATTGAGGTGATCAGAGGAACATTTTCTCCTGGCAGAAGGCTAGAAAGCTTGTCTTGCACAGTAAAACACTGATTGAATGAGAAGACAATTGCTGTCTGTAAGGTATCCAAGAACTAACTACCAGAAGTGGAAAAGAACTATTTAATTTAATAGAGATATTTAGATATTCTATGAAAAGTTACCACAATCCCATCCATCCTGTAAACTAGAAGAAAGATTCCTGTTGTTATGTGGATAAAGTTGGGGAACTCTCTTCCCAAAAATCATATTTTACAAAGAGGAAAATAAGGCACAAACCCTCTACTCAAATTCATACATAAATTTTATCAGAGACAGAAATCAGATGCTGTAGACTTAAATGCCAGCAGGGTCTTTAAAATAAAATCAATATTCATATCAGTGAGGGTCAAAGGTGTTGAAAAGATGGTTTGCTGGGCCAGATTTTGCAATCCAGTAGAGATGAAGTGAAAAAAGAAAACTAACACAAGAAAATAGATTAAATTTTTATAATATTAATAAACTGATAAAAAATAATTAGTTACTCCAGTACCACTTCGAAGTGATTAAAAAAAATATTTTTCTCTAAAGAAAATATTTACATTTTTGATGCAAAGCATTATCTCAGCATGCTACAGAATTAATCAACATGCTTATGGGCAGTCTTTTCCTTATTTTGCATGGCAGAGAAAATAATTTGTTAATAACTCAGTGTAACATGTTCTTCTGTTGTTGGTTTTTTTATTTTAAATGTTACTGTTGGAATTATTAATACAGTCATCTCCTCAGGAAATAAAATCCATGATTGTAAAGTTCACTTATAGATAAAAAAGCTTAGACATTTTTCTTTTTCCTGAGCTACTTTTGATTTGGGACTATCACCAGAATGTAATCTATTTTTTCCCCTCACACAATGCTTGTCAAAACCTTGATTTTTCTTTCACTGTTCCAGAAGAGATCAATGAGTGTTTCTATTCCAGGATTCCCAAGGGTGTTTCCCTTATCAGTTTCATTGTCATGCCTATTTTATCTCAACCCTTATACACTACTTGTTTCATCAGATTTCTCTAAATCCTAATTCCAGTAACAAAATCACGCATTTGTTATTTCTCAGTTGATCTTCAAATGCTCGCTTTATGCAAACAGAGAGATGTATTTGCTATTCAGGAGCAAAGACTTTTTAAAAATGTTGTTCGCTTGGTTCCTCAGGTCCCCATTGACACTCCCCACCCTGGGAACAGGGACTGTGTTCCTGCTATAAATACGTTGTCACCATCTCCAGGAGGGAGACGGTGATACAGGGTCACGCACTCTCCTCAGTGTTCCCTCGTGCTCATAAGGATGTGCATTGCCTGTCTTGGGAATCTAGATTCCCAAACAATATTAAAAATGCAGTCCCAACCTTCTTTTCCCCTTGGCCTTACATGAGGCCGAATCTCTCACATTTTTGGGCAGCCCTACTTTGTAAAATGTCACCATTCTTCCTAGCTTCTGACTCATACTCAAGTTAGAAAGTTACCTTTGGTAAGAACAAGCAACTCTGTGCTCTCATCTCAAACTCCTAAAACTGGAACCAGAGGGTGCACTAAAGTCAACAACTGAAGTCACTAAAGTCACTAAAGTCAGCTTATCCAGTCAACAACGTGCTGAACAGTATTTGAAAGACATGCAGTCAGCTTTTACATGGAAGGTTGTTCCTCGATGGCCATAACCACACTTTTTACATTCCTAGCTTCTCTGTGACTATTTCTGTTCTCTGGCAATTTCTATCAGCAGCATCTCCTGCCTTCCACAGGAGCTTGGACTGAATTATGCCATCTTTCCACTTTTTCTCTTTTGGGCCAAACAACAAAACCCTTAATTTTCCCCTTTTCCGCTGAAATTGAATGACCAGTTTCTCACATTCAGTCAGTGGGACTGGCATGGAAATTCCCCGACATAATGCAGTCTTAAGGCAAGATGTGCAGGAATGCAGACTGAGGGCTATTCCTCTCTTCAGAGTTGATGAGTTCTCCTGTCTCCCTGGGGAGAGTCATGTTACAACTTCTCTATCTCTCTACTTGTCTATCAAAGTGCTGCCATTAACACCCAAATGCTCTGCTTCAGCACCTCATGAGCTCCAATGAATTAATAACCACTGCAGCTTTGCAGGGAAAAATACTTGAGAAGAAATACATCAGTAAAACTTAAGGGCTCAGACTTTCAAGAGTTTTTTGTTATGAGACATGGAAATATTCCAGCATGATGTTCACAGCATCCTCCTGCATCACTGTATACCTACATAGTCTGCCTACTTTTCTGCCTAAATATCTTCAGAAAGCTGGAGCAGAAATACTTAAGTATGTTTTGCATGAAGTTCTTTGGTGATCTGGGGCACTTTTCTGATTCAACTGTGCTATTGGGCTTTCCAAATCAGTGCATGACACTGTCAAAGCACCTTTGCATTCTGCACAGTTTTGTCCCAGCACAGGGCAGAAGCTACTGGAAATTAGGGCCCCCATGCAGGAGTTGGAGCTTCTTCCAGAGGGACACACTGCACTGGAAGGTACAGGACTCTGTGTGTACTTGATGACAGCACAGACAACAGGAGAATCTTGCTGAGGCAGAGAGGTGAGGGAGGGCTCCACATTCTCGGCTGGCCCTGGGCCCTGCAAGCTGTGAAGGCACCAGTGTGTTGTTCTCACAACTGTATTGTACAAATGTGGAGGCAAATTTCACATCGCTGCCCACAAAACCTGGTGTCATGCTGGTGCAGTACCACAGAGGTAGAGCTCCACTGCTCGGCTTGAACTGAGACTTAAACGCTGTGCTGGGAGCTGCCACTGGGCACACTGAGCTGTCACTCTTCAAAGGGCTTGGTTGTGTAATCAGACCAAGGGAATCGCTAAACCACAGACAATGAAAACAACTTTAAATGAGAGACTAAATGAAAGGGAAAAAGTTGTCAAAATGTCAAGGTTAATGTTTTCATAAAACTAACCTGGGAATGGCTAGACTGGCTGAGTGCAAACCTTAATTAAAACTTTTGAAGTGTGAATACAAAACTAACTTTGGTCTAGACAGTCAATAAATCTATTCTCCTTAATGAAATACTGGTCTTTTGTATTTCTGGTCAACTTTCATCCTCGTCCTTGCAACTATCTGTAATATTGATACTCAGATTCCTGTCTGTCAAAACCAGAAGAATCATGCGGAGCAGGACCTCAGCCTCTCACATGGCTCCTGCTCTATGTCCTCCTGCACCCCTGGCTGGGCCAGTGGCTCCATCCTCAGCCTGGCTACAGCTTCGGGATGGGTAGCAGCCTCTGGACACACACAAGGAATGGTAAGTCTCTGTCCCCACCCTTTTGCTGAACTGTGATGGTTTCTGCAGAGGATGTCAGAGCCAGTTTCCTCTGTCTGCAGAGTGCATTTTCCTGCCTGGACTCTAGGCAGATTGGAGGAAAAGCACTTCCCTGTCTCACAGCCTGGCAGTGGCATTGCTATTTTGACAGCCAGAGACAGCAGAAATGGAGTCTGCAGTGCCTCTGAGAAAGCCTGGCTCCAGCATGTTTCCAGCAAATTTTAAGAGATCAGTTTGAAGAGCTCTGGGATCTTGTTTTCTTGTATTCTGTTGTTAGTGGGCATCATCCTCATGAGCGGAAGAGGAGGGGCAGGCACCGGTCCCTTCTCTGTGGTGACCAGTGAAGGACCCAAGGAAATAGGCTGAAGTTGTGCCAGGGAAGGCTTAGGATAGATATTAGAAAGTAGGATATTAGAGGGTAGTTGAACGCTGGAACAGGCCCCCTAGGGAAGTGATCACAGCGCCAAGCCTGACAGTTCAAGAAGAGTTTGGATGATATTCACAGGCACATAGTGTGACTCTGGGGGATGATCCTGTGCAGGGCCAGGAGTTGGACTTGATGATGAAAATTACCATTTTGTGACCAACAGGTACTCTTTTTTAAAATATATCTTATTCAAATACACAGTTTGCAGTCTGTGCTGCCAGTGCACTGTGGCTTTCCTGAGGCAGGATATGTCCTTGCACTGTGCTAAAAAACAACAAACATGGGAACAAGATGCAGGGACAACCAACACAATAACAAAGATTGAAGTCACTGGCTCTGCCACCTGCTCAACCTTATAGTCTTAAACTCAGATTGAAATTTATTTTCATCTGTCTGACTCCCCCTCAGCCTGAACTTCACAGCTGGACGCCTAGTAAGCCCATCAATATTGTCTCAGCACCAGGAATAACAGAATGATAAACTAGTGTTCTGGCTCTGTAACAACATAAGGATACTGGAAGCCATTTTGTTAGGGAGCCATAGTATTAATTTAGCATTCTGTTATTCATGGTGCTGAAAAAATGCTATTTTACATGGTTTAATCCACGGAGAGCAAACAGACACAACCAGCTGCCCATGAGCAAATATGGTTCTAGATATTAAGTGAGAATAAGTATAACTAGGAAGATAACAGTTCTCTTCAGGAATGTCATTAACCGAACACATTAGATTGGAAGATCATGTTTTTTCTATACAAAAATGACAATCTGAATTTTAATTTCATTTTCATAGGACAAACCAAGAAAGTTATTGCAGCATACAAAGCCAATAGCATATTGCAAATATTCCAACACAATAAAAGTATAAGCTAAGAATCAGAATTCTTAAGATGAATGTCAAAATGTTTTGACTTATGTACAGATTGTGAATTACTAAAGCTACCCCTATTAAAACAATATAAGATCTTACTTTCTTCCCAAAACAAGCCATTGTTTTTCCTCCAGAACATAAAATAATGGACTTAATGCAAGTAAATCCTCACCGTTTTTTCTCAGTTACTAGTGAGGAATCTCAGACATGCAACAATGTGTGACAGAGCAATGGAGAAAAATAATAATCTAACTCTACAGGAGGTATGTCCAGGCATAGTAAATCAGCACTGGATGCTCCCAGGGTTACTGCCTGCATTCATGATTTTCTTTTATTTTACAGTGTTTTCCTAAATTGAAACTTGACGGTGCTTTTCAATGAAAATCTTTGTTCAACAAGATTTTTTTTCCTTATGGTTTTTTGAGGGGGTTTTAAGAGGGGTTTTCCTAGCTTTTATGTCAAATCTGTATCATAATATCTGCCTGTATCCACAGGGTTTAAAATTGTACCGCTGCCACTGAAATAAATTTTTGAAGAAAGGGGTCTAGAAATTCAGAGGTGTCGATGAAGGTGACCTACTCCAATCCAAGTACACTGCTACACGAGACAGAAGTCTCAGAACTATAAAAATATCAATAGCTCCTAGAAACTTTGTTCAGAAGGAAACAGGACAGGGATCCTGTACTCCAATGAGGAACAGCCAGCAAAGCTTATGCACATCTTTGGGCAGGAGGCAACCTGAGAGGTTAGTTAGACTCACTGTTTCTCTGCCCTTAGCATTGTGACAGAGCTCATCCTAGAGAGAAGATTAGAGGACTGATGAAGATGATCACTGCCACAAGCCTCCACAGGACAGGAGATCCCCAGTGCCTGACAGTATTATTGCAATGGATGCTCTATCCCCATGTGCAGCAGGACAGATTTCAGAGCCCTGCCCTCCGACCTCAGCATCCCTATCACCAAAGCTGATTGTCAGTTGAACAATGGTCTTGAGCACTAAAAGCAACTGCAGTTTCTTCAGGAACTGCTGCTGCTGCAGTAACACCAAAAAGCAGCACTTACATCCCAATTTAGAGTAAGAGTGGCTTTCCTTGCCAGGAAAGCAAACAGCAGAGCAGTAAAAGACCATTTACATCTGAGAGACTGGAAGTTCTTGATTCCCATGATGGACCCCCTCCCCCTCGCAGGACGCGTCCACCGGGGTGTCTGTCAGCTCAGCTTCTGGGAATCACACATACACAAAGCCATCTCCAGACCTGCCTGGGTTGTGGGCAAGACTCAGTGTTAAACTCCCAATGGAGAGGCAACAGGCAGAGAACGGGAGGTGCCGGCAAGCCAGCAAGGGAGGAAAAGGGCTGGAGAGCTGTCCCTGGTGCAATCTGAGGCATATGGCTGAGAACGCCTGCAAGAGATGCCCCAGCCCTTCCCTGCCTCCTGGCAGAGCTGAGGCAATCAGTGCCGTTTCATCACTTCGAGCATCCTGCCATCCAAAAATTTCTTTTGCTGAGACCTGGCCTGGGATACATGATCACTTGATGGACTGAGTTTTGCATTTTGTTTTACTAAGAATTGGTTGACTTGGGAGAATTTATACTTTGATATTAGAGAGACATAAACAGCTATAAAAATTCGAGTTCTGCTTGTATGAATGATCCACTGATGCGTATTAAATGCACTCTAATGCTGCACTGAAGTCAATTTGCAATTGATCATATTGCATTTCCAGTGTCAGCAGATATGAAAACATGTCATTTACCAATGCTTAATGAACCTCTATGCTGACAAGACATAAATAACAATAAGCAGCTCTCCAGTTAAGGAGGTTAACCAGCAAAGTACTCAGTGAAAACATTAAAGAGGTAATCATCTGGCAATTGCTGTATAGCTGGAGCAGCTGCCCTCAAGGATGACTAAACCTATGCAAAGGACCATTACAAGAAAAAAGGAGGGGAAAAAAGAGGCAATTAACTCCATGTTAGAAGCTGAAAAATTCTATCTGAATGAAAAAATGTAATTGCCTTTCTGGATTGAATTTGTAGTCTTTTCCACAAATACTTGAGGTAATCTGCTTAGTGGGGCTCTTTGACCATGCTCTTTGACCACCTTTTTTCTTTGGAAAGGAAAAGGCAAAGCGAGTTGCTCCAGTGTTGTTCCTTTTAATTCTTTCTGATAATGTTGCTCCCTTCACTCTTTTTTGAATTTTTGCATTGCTTTCATGGGTATTTTAATCCCAAAACCTTTTTTTAAATTTTTTTAGGACAAAGCTTACAGTTTCCTGTAAAGTTAAAAGAACACAATAAAAAAGAACATTACCAGTGCTTAGAAGCATTTCATGGAAGTAAAACACAGCAGATTAAACTTTACTTTATAGTTAATGGAGCAATTTAACAGTAGCTACATTTGCCACTGGACTGAACAGAAATTTCAAGTTCAATTCAGATTTTAAGTAGATGTAAATGGTGTTTATATTTCATCTACAAAGCCCAAGGCAGTGAGAGTAATCTGAGCAAATATGGGAGTCCAAAACAGTTTAGGCTATCATGGCTTCAATATACCCACTACTCTCAGGGCAGGGTACACACAATACCCCTTCTGTAGTCAGCTCTACCATGAAAATGGGCCTTTTCCATGCTGTCAAGGAAAAGGGCAGTACAGTTGAGGGTGATGCTATAGAGTGCTGTTGGCAGCAATCACATCTCCTGTGTGAGATTCCCTAACTGGGCACTCTTTCCCTATTTTACAGCCATTTCCTACTCCAGGCAGATAACAACCATCCTCTGCCACAATAACCACTGACCCATACCCCAGCCACTTCAGAGGGCAGAGTTCCCTCTCCTTGCAGGCCCCTTTCCCAGATGACTCTGGCAGCTGCCTCAGTACTCCCTTGCTTCTCTGCCCCTGCTCCACTCTGCCCATTATAGCATCTTGCCCCCCAGACTAGGCTCTGATCTTATATCCTAGCCATGAAGCCTCTTACTGTAAAAATCAGAGGGCCACATTCGGCTCACAGATTTATGTTGGGAAGAAAAGCTGATGCCTCTTAAAGGCCAAAATCTTCTGCTGTTGATCAATGCATTAAGTGGACTAAGCATTAAAAAAACCAAAAAACAAAACAAAACAAAAAAAACAACAAAAAAAACCCTAAGCCACCAAACAAATAAACAAACAAAAAGCAGGTCGAAGGATGTGGATTCCCCCCTCTACTCTGTTCTTGCGTGACCCCACCTGGAGTGCTGCATCCAGTTTTGGTGCCTCCAACATAATATGGACATGGAACAAGTTCAGAGAAAGGCCATGGATTTGATAAGAGGAGTGAAGCATCTTCCTTAGGAAGACAGGTTCAGAAAGTTAGAGCTGTTCAGCCTGGAGAAGAAAAAGTTGTGAGGAGACCTCACAGCAACCTTTCACTATCTGAAGGGTCCTACAGGGAAGTCAGACAGGGACACTTCATCAGGAACAGTAGTGACAGGACAAGGAGTAATGGGTACAAATTGAAAGAGGGGAAATTTAG
>VYZS01022487.1:1587-14965 GCA_013400695.1 Neodrepanis coruscans
TACAAAATCCAGTATGATATGTTCTGTGAAAAAAAAATGAGGGAGCAGTCTGTGTACAAAAACTTTCCTTAATGTTATGAGAGTGGCATATCTTCAGGAAACTTCTAAAATCAAAAATTTTCTGGTTTTCCAAAGGAGAAGTAATAAATTAGTCATGATAGGTGCCAGCATTCCCTACACAGAAATCTGTCTGTTGTTTCAACTTTCTTGGTCTTTTTCAGTAAATTATCCCCTAAGGATCATTTGCAAATATCCCTGACAAACTTTTTTCTCTTCTTTAAAACCTTACTTAGAATTGCAGGTGCATCTTTGCCATAATACTAAAGCTACAAAGACAGAATCACATCTTAGCAAGTTTAGAGTTCAATTACATAAATCCAAACTTTTTTTTCCTCAATTACACAACTAACATACATGAACAAATACAACTTTACAGTAGAATTATGGACATGAGATGGCACCAGCGGAGGTGGCTGCCTGAGGGAAGCTGAGGCATCTGTGTCCTTTTCTGAACCTCAGGGAGGTCCCTGGGTGCAAGGGATTTCAGGCTAACCAGGCAGCTGTGAGTCCAAGCTTCAGCCTTCAGCTTGCAAATGCAGTTTTGTTCCTCTCTAATGTGTATTATATGAAGTATCCTCTCCTCCACATCTACCAACCTTTTAGCATATTCAGTTTTTCAGTCAGACATGGATTTGATATTTTGAAAAATGATGACATTTTGTGTGAAGTGTGGCAATTCCTGCTCCCATGAAGTGCAAGTGTAGTTTAGCTCCCATCATCACTTGCCTTCCCAGGTTGGAAAGAGACAATGTGTTTGTTTTACTTTACATCTGGCTTAGTAAAATTGCATGAAAGTGGGTTCATGGCAAGATTGTTCATTTTAGAAGTCTACACAGAGTATCTCTGCATGCTGCAGAGCAGTCAAGACCTAACTTCGAACACAAATGCTAGATGTCTCTGAAATATCTGCTTAATATCAAGTTAAGCAATGTTTGACTATCTGAAGATTTATATGTTTAACATCAATCGTGAAGTCCAAGCCTTCTTTAAAAGATATTCTTATCTAGTATTTATATACAAGTTATCTGGGTAAAACTCAGCTGTCCATCCCTCTCTTTTAAACATGCAGCACAATATCAATAGCACACTTATCTCAGAGGTTTTTGAAGACAAAACAACATTAAGAAAATATTGCAACATAACATGGAAATGGATACAAATAATTATATCCTTATTTAAAAGTATGCCTACAGACAAAGACTAAAAATCTATTGCCTTGAATGGGGAATCAACTCCAAGTAGGGTAATTTTCATCTTTCAAATTCTAAGAATTATATTGCTGGAAAATTATATCTAATAAAATGTATAATCCAACTAATTAATATCATTGCTCATAAGCTCTCACAGAACTCACTCAGCAATCACAGTAAGTGCTGTAAATGTAGAGTGGACAGACTTTCTGTAAATTCATATCTGACAAAGTGGGTTAAAATATTTTTAACTGAAAATTTTAACTAAGGAACTGTTGTATAGTTTCTATTAAAATGTGCAAAAAATGTGTTCCCACAAGAATGCTCTCATATTATTTCACCACAGACTGTAAACTTCTGTGATATATTTATTTGCAGGAGGAGAACACAAAATGCAGACAGGAAATCCCACATCCAAGGAAAAAAAATGCATATTTAACAGAGGAATTCTGCATCCTCAAATTACAACTAAACTCAGAACTATGATACGTTCTTCAAGAACCTACTATTTTTTTTAAGGAGCCATACATAAAATCCACAACTAGAAAATTAAAAGAGACTATTGAGACTATTCAAATCATGTAGTGCAAAAGATTGTGAACATTTGCTGTTGACGTTGTATCTAGTCCATAATCACAAAAGCTGAAATGAAGCATGTCTTGGACTACTCAGATTAACTATTAATTTTATTTTTTTTCATTTGCATTTGAAGCCCTGTTTGAAATAGAGCTTGAGGAAGGACATGTCTTTGTAGAACCTTCAATAAAGAAATATCCATATCAGAGACAAAATTGTAATTGAACTCCTTTCAAATAATCTATACAGAGGCAGAGGTCTAAAGGAAAACATAGATCAAATGTCTTAAAAGTGGAAAATAACTAGGGACAAAAACAAAATCAAAAGAGACTATGAATTTAGGTTATATAGTAGTGTAATAAAAATCTGCTATAGATATATGGTTTATGAATAGTGTCCTAGAGTATTCAGTAGAGCTTGAATACTTTCTCTTCTCTTTTTTTAAATAAGATTACACAGTGTTAAGTCATCTACCCTTCCCTAATCTCATGCTCTGGATATATTATGGACTAAAATACTAACTAGTTTTCTCTATTTTGAAGTATAGACCAAGAAGGAGGGTTCTTATATTAAAACACATTTTATTGACCAGGTTTAGAGATATATTATCTTCAAATTTCTGTGGAAGGAAATTAAAAACTAGATTTTATTATGTAGTTAAGTATATTATGAAAAGGGAAAAAATACTCAACTCCAACTTTTTAACTTGGAAAAAAGATTAACCTCATCCCACACTCCATCACCACTAAGCAAACGTACCACCAAGTCCCTGCTTTAGAGATGACCATACAAGTCTTCCTGTTGTCTCTGATGAAAGCCTATAGATTAACCTGCAAACTGAGTTTGAGACTTGCAACTGAACCAGGCACATTCATATATGCACATACATATGTCCATATATGGGGGCACCACCTGGTGGGAAGTGAATTCTCTTCAAGATATAGGTTGTCTTTGCATAAAAAATTAATTATGACAGTATGGAGATAGGTGATAATGGCTCAATGTCTATCCTTGATTCAGGTGAGCAGGTGATACAGGAGAAATGAGGGGAAGAAGAGTGGTAGACATCACTCCTACCCTGTCAAATACAGCTCATGGTTCATAGAATCATAGCACCATTTAGGTTAGAAAAGGCCCCTAAGGTCACATTGAATCCAACCATTAACACAGCACTACCAGGTCCACCACTAAACCATGTCCCTAAGCACTGTATCTTCATACCTTTTACTCATCTCCAGAGATGGCAACTCAGCTGATTCCTTGGGCAGACTGTTCCAGGGCTTGAAAACCATTTTGGTTAAGAATTTTTTTCTTAATATCCATTTTAAACCTCCAATGGTGCAACTAAGGTGAGTCTAATTTTTTGGCTGAAAGCCCAATTCTCCAAAAGGGTTACACACATGAGATCTCAAATGGCTGGCCAGCAGTGAACAGTGGATAAGAGTTTTCCCAGGAAAGCTTGAGGACCTCTGTGTCACACTTGTGCTCTCCAGAGAGCTGACNTTACTAACATTTAGAATCAACCACCGCTGAAACAACGTGAGTCTAATTTTTTGGCTGAAAGCCCAATTCTCCAAAAGGGTTACACACATGAGATCTCAAATGGCTGGCCAGCAGTGAACAGTGGATAAGAGTTTTCCCAGGAAAGCTTGAGGACCTCTGTGTCACACTTGTGCTCTCCAGAGAGCTGACTTGCTGCAGCTGTAGCAAACAATGGGGCCCCACAGTCAGCTACTACTCCCACTAATGACATTTTTAGAGGATGAAGACCTCATTGATTCCATTGATGTTGACCCATGGGGCTACATTTTCTCTATTCTGCTCTGTGAATTAGGCAGGCAACTGATATTAATGAAATCTGTATATCCAGTTTCTAACTCAGGGTTAGGGTTATGTTACGGTTACTAACATATCCCATAATTTGAGAGAATTATGTCTTAAAGGCTGTACTATGATAGAGAAATCACTCATGATGAAACAATGTTTAAGTGGTGGAAAAATCTTTGTTCTAATGGTAAATGAATTTCTCTAACACAGACTTTCTAACAGGATTACAGGATGAAAATTTCACACTTCGAAATATCTAATTTAAAATAAGAGCTCTTATCTCAGGTACTCTGGAATACTGAAATGATGAGACCCATTCCTGTGAAGTGCCTGTCCCAATTCTTTTTGTCTGGAATGTGCTGCCCTGGTTAATGAAAACAAAACCTAAGACACCCACATTTACTTTTTAGTAATTATCATGATTACAAGTGGATTTTTTATGCTGCTTTTTGCAAGAAGAGGTGGGTACCTATAAAAATACAAGTGACCTACCACAAGTGCCATTATTTTAACTGACATCAGTGAGTATATTTTGCTAGGCTGCATCAAGACAGATGAGGGCCCTTTGTGCCCTTCTGACAGTGATGGCAATCATTAAAGATTTACTGGGGTCATTAAAGTGAGAAATAGCAGTAATGCAGAGCTGAATATCACCATCCCATGTGGATTCAACTGAAGTGCAAAGAAAACCAGCACAAAATTAGCTGAGATCCTGCATTGTCACCTTAACCTCATTTTAAAGAAGAAAAAGAAAAGGAAAAAGAAAAAATCACCAACTTGTCTCAAACACATTAGAGAAGCACATTTCACTTATACAGAGGTATTGCCAAGAAAGGACATAACACTCCCCCTCACATTAAAGCACTACATGTGCTTTCACGTGGTTCCAGCATGATGAGAGCTAGAGGGGGGGACCCAGGGTCACTGAGCTAGTGCCAGCCCAGGGAATATTTCTGTCAGTTTCTCTTGGGACAGTGTGGCAACTGCAGCAGGAGATGGCTCATGGGCCATCCCTAAGCAGGGCTGGGCATGCAAAGGGGACCTTGAGACGGAGGTGCTGGGGAAGCCCCAGGGACAGCCTGCCTTGCCTTTGCTGACTGTGAATGTGCAGAGCAATTACTGTGAGGCAGTAGGATGCAACCTTTACAGCCCAGCCTAACCTGGTGACTCTTTCCACAGCACCTGTCTTCCCCTTAATGCCCTTTTTTCCCAACCATGAACAAGATTTTTGCTGCTCTTTATTGGCTGTTCAAATCCGATGTTAAAGCAGTATCTCACCCTTTCTTTGAACTGTAGTCTTTATAAAGACACTGTAGCTATTTTTAGCAAAGACCAAAAGACACTAAGATTCAAAGAAACAAACAGCTGCATGTTTAATAAGGTTTAACATGTTTAACTACAAGACTAATGACTCATACACTCTGCCAGAGCAGCTATATGTAAATTATTCTAAGGAAAAAAAAAAAGGAAATGTTTTAAAATAATTACCGCACATGTGCTCAATTATAATAGTATTTTATGAAGTGACATTCACAAAAATCATTGGAAAAAAGGTAAAGGGGGCTTCTAAACTTGCTTTGATTGTCCTGTTCATTATATCAAATGAAACAGGAAAGTGATCTCCTACAGAAATCAGTCACCGCTCTTGTTTTAATCCACCCTCTTTGATTTCCTGAGTAGCTCAGATTAAAGATAGACCTTCTCCTCTGTCTGATGTGGTGCCTCGCTGTGGAGCTGTAAGAAGGAGCAGGCAGCACAAAGCCCTTTGTCTGCCACGGCTGCACCAACCAGGCAACACGTGTCCTGGGTACAGTGCCAGGCTGCTCAGTGGTGCTGGAAAAAATTCTTCTTGTCAGTCACCTGAAAAAATGAAACAACTGACAGCACCAGTCATGGGAAGGTCAGGATGGGGGTCAAAAATTATCACAGGTTAAAAATAAACATTGTGAAGTTTGCTCTGGGCATGCAAANGCTGCATGTTTAATAAGGTTTAACATGTTTAACTACAAGACTAATGACTCATACACTCTGCCAGAGCAGCTATATGTAAATTATTCTAAGGAAAAAAAAAAGGAAATGTTTTAAAATAATTACCGCACATGTGTTCAATTATCATAGTATCTTATGAAGTGACATTCACAAAAATCATTGGAAAAAAGGTAAAGGGGGCTTCTAAACTTGCTTTGATTGTCCTGTTCATTATATCAAATGAAACAGGAAAGTGATCTCCTACAGAAATCAGTCACCGCTCTTGTTTTAATCCACCCTCTTTGATTTCCTGAGTAGCTCAGATTAAAGATAGACCTTCTCCTCTGTCTGATGTGGTGCCTCGCTGTGGAGCTGTAAGAAGGAGCAGGCAGCACAAAGCCCTTTGTCTGCCACGGCTGCACCAACCAGGCAACACGTGTCCTGGGTACAGTGCCAGGCTGCTCAGTGGTGCTGGAAAAAATTCTTCTTGTCAGTCACCTGAAAAAATGAAACAACTGACAGCACCAGTCATGGGAAGGTCAGGATGGGGGTCAAAAATTATCACAGGTTAAAAATAAACATTGTGAAGTTTGCTCTGGGCATGCAAACGCACACATGCACATATATATTTGTAAAAAAAGCAAATAATACACAACAGTTGTGAATGCTCCACTTGAGCACATTACATGTGAGTACTCTCCTGCATTATGGATGTTGGTTTCATTGAAGCTGTGAGACCCTGAAGCTCAAGTCTCTTTCAAGATAACTTTTGCCAGTCATGCATATCCCATTGAAAAAAACACCTCATGCTCCTATCAAAACACACCTGATATGTTGGTTCTTCAGAGTCAGACATAATTATTACATGATGCACAACAGTGAACATGTTTTAAACACATGTTTTACATTATTCAATCAATCACAATGCAACTAATAATGTTAATAGTTGGCATACAGCAACAATGCACCCTCAAGCTTGTGCAGTGGTGAGATAATGTGTTTCCCAGGTCATTGGAGGCACTAATTTTACCTTCTGCCTCACAATACTTCCAAGGAGTGTGTTATCTCAGGGTAACACATGTATGCTGGTACCTGACTGTTTAATTATTGTACACAAAATTCCAAATCAGAATAATTGTCATCTCAAGGTATCGCTGTGCACTGCAGGGTCCTCCTTCTGTAACTGAGCAAGTTATGCAGGAAATAGAATGACCTTGATAGAGATTTCTCCGCTAAATGGATGTTATCTCACAGCTTTAAAGCACAACCTGATAAAGAAATAGATAAAGAAATTATATAAATAAATTTAAATATTGTAGTTACATTTTAAGTTCAAAAATTCACAATGGTTTACAATTTGTTTTAAATATGGAATTTGTCTATACAAAAAGTGGGTTTTTTTGGGAAATACACAAATGTGATGGGTTGACCCAATACAATAGACCAAGATCTCTCAAAATGTTTTCACTAAACTATTTTTTCCTAGTAGTGAACATTTTAGTTATTAGTGATAGTCTTCCACTTTCTATAAACAAACACACATGCACACACTGTTCGGAGCAAGGCTTGAACATATGAGGTGGACAGATTAAAGAGACAGACTCAAGTTCAATGAAATAGTTACATGAGGTGGAGCAACAGCAACAGTAGTGGAAAGGACCCATATATGAGCAGATGGAAGCAGAGTGACAGGTACTAAGCCTGAGGTATTGGAGACCAAATCCAAAGTCTCCAGTAGAAACAGCACCTGAATCTAACCTTTGCGGTTTGAACATCTGAAATACTGAGCATCTGCAGCAGAGGTCTTGCTACATACCTAACTGGTTTTACTTTGCTTTTAGGAGAAATCTGATCTCAGGGTTGAGCTTCATTTCCTCATACAACTCAGCCTCATAACCAAAACCATTCCTACAAGCAATAGGATCTCTGATCAGTTGCCATTTTCTGTCACTCCAAAAAGAAGTAAGACTGATCACTTAAATGTCCACAGGCTTCTAAGTAACTTAGAAAAAAAATCAGTCATATCTAATTTTCATTGATATTTTTTAAACACTCAAATATTGTGAAGGATCCAGGCACATTTATTTACTATAAATGAGGAGTTTCATGGAAACATAAAGCTTCATATAATCTCTGTGCTGTTCTGAACTATGCCTACACCTCCAATTGTATTCTGACCCCTAGAGCAGCTGGTCCTGACTTGTCATAGGGGGAAAATCCACCACTCAAATTGCTTTATATTTGGGATGGCAATCCATTATCCAAGCTACTTGATACATAGCATCCCAGACAATATCTTGCCATAGCTCTCTGAAGGAAAATAAGGAATAATAAAAAAGAAAGAGGCCTAAAGAATCAACAATATTGATTTAGTCCAGTCCCCAAACCAACAGCAGGTTCATTAATACCTAACCTAGTCCTGAGAGATGTTTGTTCTTTTGCATAGTCAAAAGTGCTTTAGCATAAATGAGGACCCAAGGCATAGTGACAGTGATAACTAGCTGAAGAGACTAAAAAGTTAAGAAACTAGCAAAAATATCAATTAGCCCTTAAAAACAAGAGTTACAATCCTTTTTATTTTTTTCTAGAATCATATTATCTTCTAGAGGCCCAAGGCACATGAGCTCTTCTGATTGAGTATTTATGAATATATGCAACTTGAATTCTGATTTTGTTCCTACTTCGACAGTCTCTTTTAAGACATGTAAAGCAATCAGGACTTCTCTAAAAATTACTTTTCTATTTATTCCCTTTTTTGTTGGTGATATCCACATGTGTAATTAAAACTAATTTATGAGGATACCCAGTTCTACAAACTGGAATTTATTCAAGTTCTAATCACATTTACAAGTCAAACAGCACAAAAGGCAAAGGTTTTCTTGTGAAAACTAGTGTTTCTGAGGTGCTCGCATCTATGCTAAAGGCATTTTAGGTGTTTTGCTTTGGCCCACAGTCAGTCTGATAGCCTCACTGAACATCCCCATTGTTCCTATGACTCAGAGCTGGTGCAAAAAGAGCTCTTTGTTGAGACAAATTCTCCTCTCCAGCAGAAAATTGCATTAATTTCTAAGTAGTTAATAGTTAATAGTTAATTTCCCCTTTAAAGGAATGTAGTTCACAAGCAATAAAACTGTGCAGTAAACAAGGATATATGGGGATGATCAAGCGGTGAACTGGGTAGCCCTGTGCTCATTAAAACTGTTATGCTTCTTCTTTTGCAAAGGCAGGTGTGCCTTCAGTCGGTGTTTGCCACACAGACCAGCAGTCTGTCTGGTACACCGGAGAGCAAGTAGAAAAATCCTGGTATTATCAATTATCACCATGAATGTGAGCAGCAATTTTTCAGTATCGTGTGATAGAGTCCTTTAGGAGTTACCCACCTGGGAAAATGTACCCTTGCAAATAAGTAAGAGGCTGTAGGAGCACTGTCACTTGCACAAAAAAATTCCCAAACCAAACCAAAAAAACCCCCACAAATATACAAGCAAAAAAGCCCACATACTTTTATTTCTAGGACAGATATTTTTCATCTCTAAAAGATGTTGCTACAACTCTTACCCACCTGTGATTTTTCAGTGTTGCTTTCCATTATGTTCCTTCTCAGCTGCAAGAAAGGAGAAGAATTATGAGCTCTTTCACAAAGGGCTTAGCTTTATTTTACTCAGGATCAGAAATTAAGGATGCCTTGACTGGCAGCATGTGGTTTCTATTTCTGTCTATAAGCTGCCTTACAATAGTAAGTCAAAAGGATTAGACGAAGGTCAGTGTTACTGTTTCTAGAGGAAACCAGCAATTGTAGATTCACTTCAATGTTCTTGCTTTCCAAAGAAAGTGGCAATCTTTATATGACAGAGCTTTTCTAACACCTGCTCTTTTTTATTTTAGTAAATGAAGTAAAAAGTTGTGGAGTTATTTAGCTTTCTTTTTTCCCTTTCATCCATTGCAAAACACATATTGTATATAGAGGAAAAAAAGTCAATGTGTTGTCTGATACAGGTTCTAATTTTTTTAACTTGTAACTACAAAGCAAGTAGCTCAAAATACATACTAATTAAGGCAAAAACAATGGAGGAGCTATAATATCACTGAGCAATGTCACAAGTACCATAAAAGAACATAAAATTTTATGCAGTTCAGTCTTTTTATTTTCCAGTCTCTTGCAACAGTCTGATCTCACTGTACACTAGCATTACAGGGGAAAAAAACTGCTCAATTTATGCAGGTTACATCAGTTTATCGATTTTTTGACTACTTGCAAATCACTGCTAATCTTTTACCTACCTGTCCAGATCAATAATGACAATGGAGCAGGTGAACCACTGTGTTGGGCACTTGAGAAATGCTAATTTGTGCTAACAAATATCCAAGCTTCACACTGTTTTGTCATTCCTTTTCAAGTTGACTGCTTTATCAAAAGTTTCCCTGAAATTCCCTGGTTACTGCTTAATTCAGCTGATGATTGTCTCCTTCTTTAGCATGATGGGTGTTTCACATGACATGCATGGACAGCTATCTTGCCAATTGTTATCCTAGCTACTTTGGAAAAGGTGGGCTTTGTGCACACACTCCCTGTCCATCACATGCATGCCATTCCTGAAAGCATGCCCCAATGAAGAAACTTCATCATCTACTCAGCAGTGCAATACATGCAGAGCAAATGTTATTTGAATTTTCTAATTTTTGAATAGTATAAGACTGACTCTATTAGGACCAATTCGGGGCGGGGGGGAAGAGCAAAAAAAACCCTGCAATGCTCTAGTTGCTTTTAATGGCTGAAAAATTATGTTCCCTTGAGTAAGAAGATAAGCTGAAAGGATTTTTAATTAAAACTCATTCTTCCTCATCTTTATCCCAAAAGTCTGTTTCATATTAAAAGCCAATCTTTCTATCATTCTCTGACACTCCAGATACGTCTCGCAGACTACCTGTTTGAAAGAGATTTCATGAGGAAACTGGGTTGCACATACATGTTGTTCAATGGGACCTCTACATTACCAGACACATCCTGAATTCAACTGTACAAGCACATTTGTGCCAACCAACCTGCAAAATGTCAGTATTCCTCTGCTTCACAAAGCAGCATTTTCTTACAAAACAGATGCAGCACACTTCCTATCGATGCAGCCAAAAAAGCCTCCAGCACTGAATTGCACTCTATCGTTCCTTAAGTTATGAGTGCCCTCCACGATGTCAGCAGTGGAGATGATAATGCAATTCATCCATGGGGATGCCACCACCGAGGGAGGACAGGGATACACTGTATATATCCCAGATCTGCTAGTTATGGATGTGGACAGTTTGCAACTCAGCTGTCCCTGACTTACAGGGAGCTTAGGGAAACCTCCTGTACTGGCTGGGTGAGGCCACATTTCAGCGCTGCTGCTCCTCTGTGGCTGAGGAGACTGGGGGCTCGCCATTATCCCCTACCCACCAGTGCAGCTGTACTCCTCGGCCTGCTCATGACTACACCCTCTCGCTGCCAGCAGGCTCCAAAGGATCAGACAAACGTCCTCTAGTTCCTAGAGGTACAGTTTTGCAGAAAGAAGAAGTGAATGCTTCCAGGGAAATTAAAGAGAAAATCTGAGTGGAAAGGAACTCTTAGATGGATACATCGTAGCAATGTAAAACACCTAAAAAATCAAGTATTGTCCAGGGACTTCACTGAAGTTTCTCAAGGCATGAAATTTACTCCAAAATGTTAGGAATATCACTGACTACAACTAAAGCAAAACTGCTACCAATTGAAAACTAGCAGGTCGAAACCAGTGCTGAAACTAATACTATACCATCAACAAAACTATACTTACAAATGCAGACTGCAAAGCATCAGAGTTCTCTGCTCCTCAGAGAAAGCTTTCACAGAACTCCATCTTTTTTGTATGGATCCCATGGATGCATTTTGCTGGGCTCACAGCTGTATCAACAAAAACAAACAAAAGAGAGTAAGAAAAAGTCTTGAGAAAACCTAAAAACTCATTTATTGTTGCTTTTAATGGCAATGTGTGGTATGTAAACAATCTACTTATGTAGGGTTTTGCATGAAAGTAAGTGAAGAAGCAAAACACATAGTATAAAAAGAACCAGCTAAAGCCTAAACAAAGAAGATCTGTGCAATTAAGCAGCACACTAGAATATGGTGAACTGAGGGTTTTTTTGTTTGCCTTTTCCTCAATCTGTGTTTATATCGTGGGATTTTTGGAGGCAAGGAAGATACTCAGGCACTGGAGAGATAATTTTCACTGGCTTCCTCCCTTTTCCATATTTATTATGTTTTGTTTAAATGATGTTTTGTTTAGATTGGCTGTTTTTTTAATTATTATTTTTACCACAATCTTGTTTATGCTGCAGTTGTCATGATTTTGCCCTGAACTCATTTGATTACTTATCATATTTTTATGACTTTCATTTGCAGAACTATTATCTTCTGATCTTCTGCTGTTTTTCCGTATGTTTAAAAATTTCAAAACTAATTAAGACAATTAACTAAAAAAAGACTAATTACATTCATAAATGAGATGTGTCGCTTCTGATTAGCAGGTGGCTCTTTTCTGTTTTGGATACATAAAAGCAGATGGAAATGTGGCAGACTTAGTTATATTTAATCTGCCCACTTCCTTCCAGACTGCTCCACTTTTCAGTCAACATTGTTAATGACAATGAAACCTATGAGAGCTTTAGATTAATTTTTTTTTTTTTTGCTTTTGCCATTTCTCATTTCACAACAGACATCTCATTTGAAATCTTGGCCATTCTTAACTCAGAGTTTCCAAACTGGTTTTTCTAAACATTTTGTCATGTCTACTTAAAGGCTTCAAGGTACCTAGAAGGACAGGAAAATAAAACATTTCCCAAAAATGAGAAATCTGTTTCTGATTTTGATGTGCAATCAATGGTATATATAATTTTTACTGATGATTTGTAAAGAAAAGATGTTTAAAAAGACACCTTTTACTCTTAGATTATTTTTCCTTGCTAAATCTTAATATAAAAGCAGACATATAATACTCTTTTTCCTAAATCCAAGATGTTTTCTGTGTATTAACAGAAATGCTACTCAAAAACAGATGTTTCATCTTGCTTTAATTTAGGCTTCAACTCTTACTTTTGACTTATGCTGTTCTATTTCACTATTTAATCATTGCTTAACCTTTTATTTTGTTGCCATTTTTGATACACTATCTGTAACCATCCCTTCTCCAAATCGTGAGTTTTCTTCATTTATACAATTTTCTTGTTGACATACCAATTAAAATGTAGCCCAATTCAGTCAACATCTGCACATTTGATACACATCTGTTTTGTAGTGATAAAGAGTTACCAAAAAAGGAATTTGTCTTTTTATTTCATATGCGTATTATCAGAGTAGAAAAGATATTGTCAGATACTTTTTGTGAGTTCACATATTCAAAGTGCTGTGAAAACTAGATCACATTTTCCTGTAGTTTTATACTGATATTATCCTTTATAATTTACTCTATATGGCTTATTATTCCGTTAGTATCAGTGTCTGTTTCTTAATATTAGGCACAGGTATGCCAAACATAGCTCAATATAAATTTGCTTACAGGTCTCACGTATTCATATGTTTTCTGCAGTGCTTTAAAATTACTTTTTATAATGCATAGTTTATTCTTAGCCAAATATATTGAGGATAATATCAAAAACAAATTCTTGGTTATCCTGACAATTTATGACAATTTTATCACTGCACAAATAAAAACCACAACAAAAAATAAGAGTACAGCCACATGACAGTA
>VYZS01022489.1:0-31136 GCA_013400695.1 Neodrepanis coruscans
AGGAGGAGGGAGGGAAGGAGGAGTGCTCGGTTTGCTAATTACACCGCAAGCTGGAGAGTCAGCTGCTCTGACTTCACTGCGATGGAAATGCTACCTCCAGCTGTGCGCCTTTTAATGCCATATGTTACTCCAAATCTCGCTACCAGCCAACCACAGCTTGCTGCCTTTTAAAGTTCCAGCAGCCCCATTTATAGCCCGCGATTAAATCCCACAAACTTGCCCCAAGCCCGCCCCCACCCACGACACTCTCACCGCCACCACCGCCACCCCCCCGCCCCAAACCGGACCCCANCTCTTCTCCTCCTGCTGCTGCTGCTGGTGCTGCTGCTGCTGCCGCCCTCCCCTCCCGCCCGCTGCATTGGCAGCGCTGCCGTCCCGCTCCCAACTCAGTCGCGCACAGGGCGCGCCCGCCCGCCCTCCGCAGCCCCGACGTGCCGCGGGCAACGGGGGGCGAGGGGCGCGCACCGGTCCCGCCGCCCCCGGCGGGTTGTCGGTAGCTGAGCGCGCCGGGCTGATAAGATATCGGGATGCTGCCGGATTTCTCAAGATGACCTTTAGCGATAGTTGATTTGAATTTTAGATTTTAATTGGCCGTAATCGCATCGAAAGCGGGCGAGAGGAGGAGAGGGAGGGGCGCGCAGAGCCGGCCGGGCTTCCAGCCGCGCTTGCCACCGCATCCCGGGATCGGACCTGGGAAATGCCGCTGAAACCCGCTGGGAAGCGGCGGCTGCCGGAGCCCAGTCGCCGCTGGAATTGGAAGCGGTGGCGGGGGGGAGATGTGGCTGCTGTGGGTTGTCCCGGAGTATCCGGGCTGCAGCAGAGCCCGGGAGGGGAGGCAGAGGCAGGGAGCGATGGATCGAGGCTCCGGATCAGTGTTGAGGGTTTTATTGCCCTCGGAAAGAAAAAGGGATGAGTGTGAGAGTGCTGGTGGCTGCGGGAGAACGGAGCAGTGGGGTCGTTTCAGAATTCCCTGTGGTGCCAGAACACCCTGAGTGGTGCCAGCCGGAGTCTCCAGCCCGTGCTTTAGCTTCCAACAAGTACAGCAGGGAAAGGAGTTTCCCTTCCTTCCTCTAGGTTGCCTTGCCTAGATTGTAATATCCGCAAGATAGCAATTTTTTTTTTTAATACGTGTTTTTTCCACAATTTCCCCCAATTAGCACCTTAAAATGGTTAGTTTTGTCCATTGGTATAATTGTTACTAATTTAATCTGGTTCTTGGATATGCTATCTTTAGGCTCTTTGTCATAGGATTCAGGGTCTGCATCACCAACGCTACTTTTCTCTCATGAACCTCAACTACTTAACTCCATTGGCAGCAAATGCCGAGATATTTAGGTGTTTTTGAGCATTGTCACAAAGCTCTTTTCGGAGTGATGTTATTTGGTAATACTGCCACCCACACAGTTCAAGCTGGAAAACTCCAGCCTAGAGTGTGGAGGTGCCCAGCTCCAGTGACAGAGTTAAAGGTCCTGGGGTTAAATCTGTCACTATTCAGTACAGCCGAGAGCTTTATCTATTTGTGCACCAGGGCAGACACGACTGGGGAGTGGGAGCTGTGTCGTTTTAAAGATTATATCATCCTGCAGTCGCAGCCTAATTGTACAGGCTCTACCAAAAGCAGAGCAATTTCTTCCTCGAAATATAAATGCAGTTTCCGTGAAGTTACTCTCTGAATTTAACTTGTGGAGTTTTGCTGGTTTTGTGCACTGAAAATCATAGGCAGAATCTTGTATTCATATGAATTGTGCCGCTTGGCAGAAATCTTTTTGTATAATGCATTGTTTATTTTATCCTCTCCCCTTCAATAAATAAGTTGAGAAAAAATAAGATTACAAAGAGAACCAAGGCTTTAATTCCTGTTTGGGTGCTGTATGCTAGGTGTAATTGTCTACAATCTAGCAGTGCCTTATTTTTAGTAAACCAGTTAGAATTTCACAGTAAGTCTGTGGCCATTACTGAGTTTGAAATGTCAGATAATACAAGAGCACTCCCATTTCTCTAAGTATTCATTTGGTGCATTTCTGCCTTGCTTTTTCAGGACTCAGAAATACTATACTCACCTTCACACCAAGGCAACGCTAGATACAATACAGGTGTTGTATTGATTTACCTACAGTTGTATAAAATACTGGTAGTACAACTCGCTAATGTAAACAAGCACAAAGTCATTACTGGAAGCAAGGCAACAGGAAGAACTGCCCCAGAAACTTTATTCCCAGAGCTCCTCTGTTTCTGACAGCCCTGGTGAGAGTATGACGGGGTAAGCAAACCATCTGCTTTCGTCTCCCTGGCCCCTGAGCCCTTCTCAGGCTGAAGGCTCCCCCCGCCCAAAGCCCAGAGGAGGCTCTGTTTTCAGTCCTCCCTCAAGGGAGCAGAGCCAAGCAGAGCTGCTTGGCCAATACAGAACTTTCTGACTGGTGTCTGTGTTCAGAGGAGATCACAACCACTGTGCTGCCAGACATGAGGATGGCTGAATATGAATGGGGATTGATGGAAGGTTTTGGGAGCATCTATGTTGGGCATTCCTGTGCAGCTGTGTGCATTCCTGGGTCTGGGTAAACCCCTCCTGGGCTCCAGCAAGCCTTTTGCTCCTTACAGAACCTTCTACAGTTGAGCAGAAAGCCTGGATTTAGGGCAGAGAGAGTAAAAATCAGTGGTGCTGGCAAGGCTTCCATTTGCCAGGCAAGGCTAGCCCTGCTCCTGGTTGTTTTTGCTGCCTGGACACCAGCCAAAACCCACAGAAATTAGTAGAAAAACCAACTGGATCAAGTCCATAAAGCCTGAGGACTCGCTTCCATTCTTACCCCTTTGATCCAACAAGAGTAGGTATTTACTGAGTGGGGCCTCTCCAGCCCTCTTTGTTGGCCAGATGCAGAAGCGGTAGCAACAGGTTTTTCATGCGATTTAATCGTTCTCGCTCTCACCGCATTGGGCAGAAGCCTCTTTGTGTTTGTTTCTACATGATTTCAGGGCTTTTATGTTCTTTTTTTTTTATAGGGCATCTTCTTTGTGACAGTCCAGTTGCATTTCAGAGGGAGAGTCAGGGCCCGAGACTGTTTGATACTTGCAGGACTGAAGCTATTTTAAGTGCATTGGTCATAGAGAGGTTTATTTGCAGAAGTTCTTCCAAACTTTTTCAAAGGCTGTTTTATCCCTTGCAGACAGCAGCGAGCATTAGAAAGACTGAATGCTTCAT
Source organism: Neodrepanis coruscans (assembly GCA_013400695.1). Classification (NCBI taxonomy): domain Eukaryota; kingdom Metazoa; phylum Chordata; class Aves; order Passeriformes; family Philepittidae; genus Neodrepanis; species Neodrepanis coruscans. The sequence continues at coordinate 3,197 of VYZS01022489.1, forward strand.
TTCTTCCTGTGAAACAGGGAGGAATTTAACCCCAAAAGATGCTGAGCCGGTGGTGGTAAGACAAGGAGCTGCCATTGGCATCCATGGAACTTCCCCAATTAGCAATCTCCTCCAGCACTTACCCTGCAGTCAAATCCAAGGTCAGCATTTGGGGGGTTGCTCAGTTTGCAGTCAAGTCGTAAAAGTGGGCACGACCTTCCCAAAGATCTTTTCAAGCACCTCACCCAAGACTCAAGAAAGCATTAACTTGCACTGCTGCCATTCCAGACATTAATCAGAGCATATATTGCAGACAGTCTCCTCAGCAGTGTGCTTATGTGAGTCGTATTTGTTTTATGGCTGTCCTGCTGATTTCTCCCTGATAACGAGACCCTGTGTGTGCTGCAGTATTTGTGAATATATATTGTAGCAGCCAGGGCCATTGTCAAATCATTCTACCAAGTGGAGAGGCTCACGGTGCTAAGCTACGTATATAAATTGCATATTGTTCTGTTTGCTATAACATTGCTATCCATAAGGCTAGACCAATCCAGCAGCACACATTAAAATCAAAAAGGACTCTGCAGAGGTACCACTGGCACAGGTCACATTTGACTCTGCAGTGAGAGTTTGCAACATCCCTGTCTGAGCCAGCCAGGCATTTAATATCACACCTGTACTTTGGCTCCCCTGTCAGCGGCCGGGAGGCAGCTTCCACTCAGTTATTCATCTTCCATAGTTTCACTCAGCTTGCCTAACCCTCAACTTCTGGTTGTTTTTGTTACAATCTGCCATGTTCTGGTTTTCTAGAAATGGTAAATGAAGGTCCTTTTTCAGGCTTTATACATCCATCGGTTTTATTTTCCCTCTTTCACCTTTGCTCATCACCCTGGCAGCTGTATTTTAGCATTGCTTCAGTCTGCTTTGCTGAATATATTTAAAAAATCTAATGCAATCAAGCCTGTTATTTCCTTTTTCAGGGTTGTTTTATTTTTTTATCAATGCCCAGGAAAGAAATCTGAGAGCCCACATTATATGTATTATATGTATAGAAGTTTGTAGCAGGATATATAGAGAATGACAGTGAAAGGCCATAAATACCAGTGGACAGTAAGAGGAAAAATTGGTGTCTGCTTTGGGACCAGATATAAGATTTATGAGACCCAGACAAAAGCCTTTAAATCAGAAGCTGATGTATCCTCAGATAAGATGAGCAGCACTGGTAGGGTCCAGAGCGGAGTTACTAATTTCTTATTAAAGGAGAGGATTTAATTGGTGTTGCTCTATTTGTAAGCAAATAATACACTGTATTAACAAAGCACTTTATTTTAGTAACTCCCAGGAGAGAGCTAAATACTGCAGTAGTGTTTTGCCAGATTAGGACTGGGAAATCTCAGCATGAAAATGCATACTAAGCAAAAACATAACCTAGAATAAGGGGCTTCGTATTAGAGGTGTTCTGATACAACTTTAGCAGCAGTTAATGTTTTGTCAGAAATGTTTTGTCCCAGGATAAATCAATTTTACCTCCAACTGCTGCCCAGAGCTTTGTAAGGCAGAAATCTGGCATACCTATTTGACTGTCTCAAAAAGTCTCTTAAGCAGGATCCATTCATCTGTTGGGACTTATGAGGTTGGCTGAAAAGTATTAGAACAAGTGTTGTGATCCTCATTAGATAAATCAGCAATTTCAGGGCACAAAAGACTCTGTCATTTCCCTTGTGTAGGGCATATCTCAGTCTTGATTTTCGCTTTTCCACAGGGTTTTCAAATCAACCCAGCCGATGTTCCTCTAAATAAGCATAAGCATCCCAGATGCCAGTTAAAATAAGAAAATCACAAACATCTCCTTTTTCTCCATTGCCCATACTAAAACCTTCATGTGTTACACAGTTCACACTGTCATTGCTACAATCTCTGGTGGTGGTACTCACTTATGCCCTCTTGAACCCATCCCAATAGCTGCAGCAATCACCTCTACTATTCCTTTATCTTTTTATCAAGTACTAAATCAACCAAATTCCTTATTCCCACCTCCAAGACCCTCTGTAATTTGGAGTGCTCACACTGGCATCACCTTCTAACCCTATGCTTACCTCCCTGGGTGTTTTCTTCTTCCTTCACCCTTGTATCTTTCTGTGCTCTTATGTTGGCCACTTCAGCATGGACACCTGTCTTGCTCTTTGACATGCCTCAACCTTGCCTTGATGTTGTTCACAGTCTAGTCAGAGGAGTTAAGATGAAGGATAGGAAGGATTTTGGGGTGAGTCAGGGAATTCTGTGCAGAGAGAGGCTGGGCTCAGCAGATCCTTTCTGCTTGACTCTTTTGGGACCCTGAATTCCAAATCTGTCTCTGAGAGCAATCCAGCTCCAGGTATGGAGAGAGAAATGGGAGGCTGGGGATGAGGAGAGTGAGATAGACCATTTTTCTGGTCAAAAAGAGCTGCTGTCATCTCAGGGCTGTACAGTAGCCATCCCACTGGTTGCTCCACTTCCCTCTGATGTATTCCAGGTGGAGGGGAAGTCCAGAGAATGTCATGTAAGAAATGCAAATAAAAATGTCTTTCTAGACTTCCTTCTCTTACGTACTGTCTGCCAAAACCTTTGCTCCCCTCTTTTACTGTTTTGCCTATGGAAGTGTCTTATGCTTTTATCTTGCTCTTCTGGTAAAGGAAGAATTACTTGCTGTGAGTTTACATAACTTGCCTTTTACTGCCCTGGAAATGAATGTGGAACTTCAGTCTTAATTAGACTTTCAGTGTAAGTCCTGTTTTAATGAATTACTGAAATATGTGAATAACATTAAGCTTCAGAATATGGCTGCAGAGTTGGATGCATGAAGCTGGTTGCCTGACTGGGTCTGTGGGAAGACAAGCACTTAGTATCCAGGTGAAGGTGCAGTGAGGGGGAACAGACTCCCTGAAAGCTGGGCAGGTTTGAATTTAGCTGCAGATAGACCCCTGCCCGTGGAAGAGTTTTTATTTCAGAGCTCATACTTGTGTGCTCAAACACTTTGCTCCTGTATCATGGCTTCACACAAAGTGCGGACTTCACAGGATTGGGAAGTTCAGGTGGCAGTTTGAGATCCAGGTTATCATGTTAGTGAGTTCCTCTTGCAACACAGTGATGAGCCTGAGCTCCACTTGGAACCAGGGAAGAAAAAGTTTTTAATACTTTGCTCTTGGAAAAAAAGTGGGATAGGAAGGATGTCAGAAAATGTCCCAAACCTTGAGAAAAAACACCGGGTCATTAAGATGTAGTCCAGATGCTTTTGCTAAGTGTCAGTCTTGTTTGGTGAACCCAATGACACTTTGCTAAAGAGCAAAAGACACTCGGCACCACACTTAACTGGTGGTCAGCACATAAGAGTTAATAAGTGAAAGGAAGAACCTGGAATGGTAATCACCTGCCGGGGACCTGTGGGTGTCACTGGTAGAATGTCACCTGATTGAAGCAGGATGGGATGAATGTAGTGCTGGTATTTTCCCTTTGATACACAAAGGTGTTTTGCAGAAACTGACACGGTGATGAAATGTTCCTTTCCAGATAACAAAGAAGAGGTCAAACTAAAAGTAAAACTAAATGGACTGGGAGAGTTGCAGAAAAAGTAGCAATTGGTCGAACCCCTATGGTTTTTACACCTCCCTTAATTTGGCTGACCTTCAAGACCCAGACTTGATGTTGTGCCTGGGCTGGGGTGACTGTAGGACCGGAGGTTTTTGTAGCCAGCAGCATACATGGAGAGATGTGCTACTGCTCATGTCTGCCTTTAATTCCACAGTCCAAAAGGCTAAGTACTAATTTTCAGCCAAGTGAAGCAGAGATAGCCTCCAGCTCGAGTTCAGAGCAACGTTCAAAATACACCTTTATAATTGGAATACTCTCGGGCTCTCTGCTGCATCTTAGGGATGAATACGGGTGAGGATTTGTGACTATATATGTTTAGACCAGACTTGTAAGAAGACAGGGAAAGAAAAGGAAAGCAGAGGTCCTTGTAATATCAGTTATAATAAAAACTAAAAAAAAAATTAATTGTTTTTTGTTTGGTTATTGGGAGTTGCAGCTGAATTCTCCCAGCTCTGCATTTGATGTGGAAGCAATACTCAGCAGATCAGCTCTGATGCAGAAGCTGAAATCCAAATAATCACTCCTTCCAAACTTGGAGATCAGATTGCCTGTTTCACTCATGTTTACAGGTAAGGCAAAAGTAATGAAATTAGAGCAAAAGTAGAGAAATTTATATAGAAGAGAGATTGGAAAGAAGGGAATTGCAAGGTAAATGATGTTTGAAGTCATGGGGCACTCTGGGGAAATAGGCATAACCCAAAGAAAAGCAAAAGGATAAAAATGGTGTTGTTCTCTAGAGAGGCTGAAAAAAGTACATTTTATTTACTGGAAAAATAAGATGGGTAAAGGCTAAATCCCACAATCCCTTACTCATGCAAGGAATCCTGTTGACTTAAATACTTGTGTAAAAGTATTCCTGTGGGTAAAGGATTTGTTGGACCACGTCCAAAACTGGGTTAAGGTTGATGTTTTCACAGAGGTGGCAGTCTTTTGCATGCCACCCTGGGCAGTAAATGACAATCATGGGACACATCTTACAGGGAATGCACCAAATGAATAAACAAACACACAAACGAAAAGCGACCTTTGCCTAAGTGCACGGGAGGTTCAGGGTGGCGAGGGGCTGGCAGGAAGGTGACTCAGTGACCTGGGAGGCAGGGTTGGTGGTTAAGGCTCTCCACGGCGGCCGAGCGCAGACCCTCGGCCGGAGAACACTGCTGCCAGCACAAACTCACACAAGCTGTTTTGGCACCTGGCCTAGAACAACATGGGGCTGTTTTTTCCCTTTTGTGCTCAACTCTGTTGCACTGGGACGGTGTGAGATTTTTAATTTTATACACAGAAGGAAGAATGAATGCAACCTTCCCTTTTTTTTTTTCTTTTTTGTTTCTCCGCTGTAGTTCTCTTTTCATGTGGCAGTGTGACAAAGCCAGGTCAGCAAATACTTTATTCTAGGGACAAGTTTTTGTGTAAAGGTCACAAGGGGCAGCTGTGAGTGACCAGGGCACCTGTAATGGTCACAGACAGAACAGAAATCCCAGGATGCTCCCACCTTTAGCTTTGGGCTGCCAGGCCCAGCTGATACAGAAAGAGGGAGAGGGCAACAAGCAGAGCGGTAGAAGGAAAGGTTTACATGCTTAGAGCCCAACAGACAAATGAGATAAAAAGTCTTGTCCCCCCTATGCTCTGCTCTTGGCACCAATGACTCAAGGAGCCAAGTTGCAAACCTTGCACTTCTCCAGGTGTGCCTAGATGGAGAAGCATAACTCTGGCCAGTCATGACTCTTCCTGTATCTTCAGCACAGCCATCAGAGTGACCCTTGCATGTACCTGCCCAGCAGCAGCAGGAAGGGCTCCACTCTGCTAATGTAAGCACAGTGTGAGGAAGAATTGCTCATCACCCTTATCCTTCTTGAGGACTTTGCAGAGGATGCCATGAATGTGCACAGCCCCAGAGTCATTAAGGCGTAACTCTAGGCAGGTGCTCCTTGAATCAGGACCTAAATGGTTAATTTTCAAGTGGCTTCTTAGAGCAGATGTTCCCATGTGTATCCCCTCCTTCCTTCTTCTGACACATTTCCTACACAAACAGCAGATTGCATTGCTGCTCTCCTTTTGATCTGCGGGAGGGGGAGGAAAATCCCACACAAATGATATTAGTTCTCTTTTCAGGCAGGCTGGTGACAGTGCAACGGGCATGTGCCTCCCTCCCACCTCTCCCTGCCCAGATGTCCTTTCTGAAACTTTCTTCTTTAGCCCCTGCCCACTTCTGGAACTGCTTTTATAGTTGCTTACCTTAAAGTCCAGAAGGAAAATGGAGGTAAGGTTGGGCAAATTGTGGAAAAAAATATGACTACAAAACACTGTCAAAAACACATCCAGAGGCTAGGGTACTGTCTGCTCTATCTGCTGCCACACTGCTGGCTCTTGTGTGGTGCCTGGCATTTGGATACCTGCACTCCTTTTGGGTGCTGATGAATTAAGCCACACTGCCTGGGTGAGGATTAAGGTCTTACCGGAGAGGAGGAGACTGTCTTTGAGCTTGTGTCCAAGACCATTTCCAATCCCAAACTTGCTGTCCAGCCTGTGGATATGCCCATGTAGCCTCAGGGTGGTTGAAGAGGGACAACTCTTTTAGCCTCAGTGAGAGGTACTCGGGGAAGGATGGCAGGAGCCTGCAAAACAAGATCATCATGAGGAGATCAGTCCTTCCCTCTTTCTTCCAGGGTAAGAACCAGGAACAGCAGATAAACTCATCAAGACTGCAGTTTCATGATGAATTAAAGAAGGTGATTCTTTATGAGAATATTCAAGCTGCATGGTTTGAAGGACCATGCAAAAATTTCATGGTCAATGAAACCACCAAAAGGTGTTTAATGCAATGCACTGATAGGGAGAAAGCTTGCTTTCACTCTGCTATGGGTGACAGTTGAAGAAGCCCTCTAGACATGTGAGAGGATGATGTGGTGATGACCAATTTTTCTAGCATCATCTTCCTCATTCCGTCCTGTGGCTTGACTGGTACAAAAAAGACAAACAGTTCTGCGTGAGCTTCTTCCTAGAAAGACCGGACATCACTGTTCAGGAAGAGCCTTTGGTATGGCTGTAAGGCTTAAAGCTGCCAGTGTCACTAGCCTTGCCACAGCAGCCGTGTGGATACACCAACACAGGGCAGGATGCTTGTGTGAATGAGCCTGACACTGATGTGGCTGCTGCTGAGAAATCTAAATGTAGCCTGTGGAGTTTCAGAAATTGAATCTTTTTCTTCATTTAATTTTGTCTTTTTTCTCCCTTACTTTAGCATTGTCCTCATTTCTCGCACCCAGCAGTAGGCTTAAAGTATCAGGGCTCTTTCCTGTTGTCTTTGCAGGCTTCCATAACATACACCCGATTATTAGGAGGATGATGTCTCTTGAGGCAGAGGTTGGGAAGGCTCAGATGTGACACTGTGATCAGCCAAAACAGCAAAGTAGGGAGTGACTGATGGAAATGCTTTAAATAACAAATTCTTTTAAACCAAAAACAATTCCAAAGAGATTCGGTGTATTTGCAGATGTTATTCATATAGAAGGAGAGTCAAATATCATCAAATAACCCACTAAGCCTGACTTGCTCTCTGGCTTAGATAGGATACACTAGGCTTTACATGTTATTTCACTCAATTTCTTGAGCCTATAACCAGAACCAGGCAGTTTGCAGCAGTCAGCCCAAATGTTCAATTCAGCTCCTTCTTCTGTAGCTAAATTTGTTAAAATTGCCCAAGAGCGTATATTGAAACAAGCATTTCTGCAGAGGCATCAAGTACACGAGGAACTTGGGAGGGTTGTGTGTACCAGGGAGGGTGTGTGCAGCGATGCAGGCTGGCCCAGGCAGTGCCAGCACCTCTGGTTTCCCAGAACATCTGGGAAAGTGCCAGAACATCTGCCCTTGGCACAGGGCACTGGCGTCAAGCAGTGCTGCTCTCACAATTGCTCTGAAAGCAACAGGCACAGTGGGGAAAGAGAAGAACAGACTTGTCACACTCCTGAAAGGAAAAGTGCAGCTTGTTTCTCTTTCCCAGTGTTTCAAATGGATCAGCTTTTCCAGTTGTGTTTGGGGTGTTTCTTAGATGGCGATTTACCGATATCCTTGGATTTCACGAAGTTCTGATGTTTAGTGTTTCACCTTGTCTCTAGTTCTGCCCGGTTCTTTATCTTCCCCATTTATATTTTTTCATTACTATTCCATTGCAACCCAACAAGTGAGCTCTCATTTCAAAAAGTACAGGGGTAGAAAAGCTAGTGTGCTTTTCTACATTTTCTACATTTCTCTGTAACTTTTTTGAAGTTGATGAAATGATGAGAAGTTAGAGACTGAAAAAAAGCGGTCAGGAAAATGGGGACAAGTCAATCCCTCCCACTCCTCACCCTGGCATCACCCCAACATCTTTCATTTCATTTTGTTCAGCAATAACAATAATAGGAAACAGAATTATTTATCAAGTTATCAAGTCTCCTTTGTGAATGCTCAAACAAAGTAATGTTTTTTTTTAGTTTATTATCATAAGTATTGGCCTTCATTGCTATATATTCTCAGGGCTATTCAAAGCAGGGGGTGTTTTTTGGGAACACTCATTAAACTGAAAGGACACCAGAGTTGCTCAAAGCAAATTCGTTTCCAGTTCAGATGAAAATGAATGAGGGAGGATGAAAAGTGGGAAAAGTTTAAAATAAAAGCATGGAAGAAAAGCGGGTTATGGTAGGCACAGTCCCAACCACCAGGAGCTCAGATTGAATATGAGAGACAAGGATTCACCCATAAGTGTTGGAACACTGGGGTCTCCATGAACCATAAGGATACACTTGCACTTAGATATTATTCTGTCCATCAGACCATATTCTCTCTGCAGTATCAGTAAAAGCTGAAAGCCATTTCTTTGTGTGTGCCTTTCCCAAAGTTGCCAACATCCGTCGTTCCCACTCCATGGCTGGCCCATAGCACGGTGCAAGCTCTTCTTCCCAGCTGCTTTTACAAGTCATCTCAGGAGTGTTACTGGAGCTCAGGGTTTAGCTGGTTGCCCTTCACATCAGGAGACTGTATGATACAATTCAGCATTTTAAAAGAAAAATTTATTTAATTTCATTGCTTTGTATGTAATATATATTTATGAAGAGTGTGTCCACATGATTTCTACCACTAAATATCCAATCCTGTGGCAGGTCTAAGGCTTAGTAGCCTTAAAAGCAGCAAGACTCAAATTCTTTCCCTTTATTATCATTTTATTCATTATTGTGTGATTTATTCAAAGGCTGCAGCATGGAAAGTAAGAAATACCCATTGTTGCAAATAATATATGTGGGGTTTAATCCTGTAAACATGCACAAGGATAGTTACTTACATATCTGAGTCTTTGGTGCAAACAGCTATTTGAATAAACTCCTCATCCTGAACATGCATCTGTACAGAATTTAATGTGAAGGGTTCGAGCCAGCCTGGGGTCTTTGTGCTAAATATATAATAATTATTATAATGAGGGTATTAATGATTTGTTTGTGTGCTGTTCTTACATCTAGTGCCAAATATTATACATAATGTGAATCTGGGAAGAATTTAGCCCTTCTCATTTTATATCTGTAATAATCCATGACTGAGTTTCTGGATTCCATCTCATTTGTATATGCCATATTTTTTTCCAGAACATCTGTTTAAACCCACACTGGATAGCTGCCAGATTAGTGGAAAGGATATGGTATAAAGAAGACTTTTGTTTCCTCAGAGCAAGGAGAAAAAATAAGTTACAAGTCAGTGCATATTGCCGCGAAGAAGCAACTTTTTCTTTCCAGAAGCAGATGTCCTGTAGTGTTTGAAAATGAAATGTTTTTGTATCTTGCAGGCAAAGGTTCTGTGCTTCAACAATATTGATTGTCAGTTAGTGCAGGCTGTCAGCCTGCCGTGGTTAACCTACCAGTTGTTGGAGAGACAATCACGAGCAATTAAGAATCACATTTCACAGTTTCAAATGCATCCATATTGCCACTTTATTCAAAATCCTTTTTTTCATGTTGGAAACTATATTGGTGAGAGAGAAGGAGTTTTCTTTTTTCTTTCTGCCAACCATATTTTCATTGCTGGCCAAATTAAGAGAGATATATAATGCTCATAAACTTGCTGCAGTTTCTTGATTAAAATCTTACATCCAGCACTCCTTTCAACATCAATCTATATTAATAAGGAGGGATTGCATGTCTCTTTGTTGTGCCTTAGACATAAAGCACCAAGGAAGCATCAGGGAAAGATTCAGCTGCAGAATAAGCACTAGCACTACGAGAAAAGGACTCTTCTTCAGGAGGATGGACCTTTGTGATTTGAAACAGGAAAATGAATAGGAAGATTAAAACTAAGAAGAGCCAAAGGCTTAGCAGCTGAAATTACAACTGTGCTGGCTATGCAGCAGTTGTGGGAATGGCTGATGGAGTCAAGGTAGCAAAGTGCTGAAATCAGCCTCATATGCCAAGAAAAACAGCCCATGTGAGATGAAACACAGAGTGCTACACAATCCCAAAGTCAGCAGTGCCTGGAAAGCCTGTGGCTCTCACCACCCCTCTGCCAAACACTCCTCAAGGCTTTGATAGCTGGTGGTCTTTTAGAGAGAAATACCAGAGACACTGAGGCTGGGCACTCTCTTACCATCAGTATGCTACAAAGCCTGTGCCAAGTCCTAGACATGTTATGTTGTGATAAAATGTGTGCACACTGTCACCTTTTATGTCCAAACACCTGGGAACCATCTCAACATCATAAACCAGCATGACTTAGAAGGACTTCAGGCAAAGACAAACCCTGCCTGCTTTTCCAGAACTTTTCCATACAAAATCATTTCCTAAAAGTGACAAAAATCCATCAGTTCTTCTGAGAGAACACACCACTCAGAGCCTCAAAAGAGATTTCTGACTATCAGGTGACTCCCACTGTGGGGTTTCTCAATTTGGGGATTTTCCCCAAGCCTCAGAAGCCATTCCTATACCTCTGCAACCCATTTCTCTTGAAATCCATGTGTTGTCTGGGTCCATAATACTCAGGTGAATGGGACCAGGAGCAGCACTTGCAGGTTTTGTTGGTGAGAATATCCCCTTGCGGACACACAAGGGTCTGCCTTGAAATGTCAAGTCCTAAGCAAAATCACATACATCATTCAGAGATTGTCAAGAGCAACTAGTAGAAAATATCAGCACACACTTCATAATTCAGAGGATCAGAAAAACAAGTTGTCTATGAGCCTGTCCATGGAAAGGGATTTTTTCCACCTTGCACCCCCAGCATTACAACTTCCCCCCTCAAAACACTGAGCAACATGGAAGTGGACCAAGCCAGCAATGGACCTGAGCTGAGTCCCACAGAGCTGCTGCAGCACTGCAGCACTGATGGATCAGTCAAGTGAAATCTTCATGATTTGGGATGCCAGCAGAAGTATTTCAGAAAGGATTGGCAATTTGGGGCAGCAGTACTAGCAAATGAAAGGTGCTGAAAATGGGGAATAAAAAGAAAAAAGGGAAATTATGTAGCTGAATAATATTGAGAAATTATCTCCTGCGTGCAAATGTACACATGTTCTGATACCAAGGCTGGTATGAGTATAAAAGTGAAGAGTTTCATCTTTAGTAAGACTTTGTCAATTCAAAACTTAAATTAAAAGGATTTCTGTGCAGTAGCTCTCTGACCATCTTCACCTCTTCTCTGCACAAAACACAAGTTTGTGGTTTCACAATCACATTTTCCTATTTTTAAAACATCTTTTCTCTTCTGTCTTGCTCTGTGAGAAAGACATTGAAACTGCAAGAGAAACTGTCTCGACAGAGGAAACTGAAATGGCTTCGTGCATGACATGTGAACAACGGAACAAAGTAAACACCGACAAAAATAGAAAGCAATGCTTTATTTTCTCTCTGATCTTTCATTTTTAGGGGATATTTGTGATTACAGAGAACTTCCAACCCTTCAGGCAAATGGGAAATTTTTAAACAACTGATCTAATAGAGAGTTTAGGTGTTAGCATGCAACGAAACAATATCTTATTCTTACTGACAGCAGGATACAACAGGAAACAAAGGTTGTTTGTGTTTAGGACTCTTCCTGAAACTAGCAAGAACGATGGATAAATGGCTTTAAATGGACTGCAGATCTTCAGATCACATTCAATAACTAAATGCTCTGTATTTTTGATTCTTTTATGGTTAAACACTCAAGGAAACTAAACATGATTTTCCTCCCTCTTCTATGTTTGCCTTTGAGTCGAGGAAGAGTTTTCTATCACGCAACTCAAGCTGTGGAAAAATACCCTGAGCACCTCACTGTTATTTATGATCCCCAAAATCTTTCTCCCAAAGCCAGAGATGAAAACTTGGATCTGTATTGAGAAAATTACTTGTTCTTATGCTAATCTCGATCAAATTGTTGACACTGACATTAAGCAAACACACTGGGGTGTAATTACATTTCACACTGATCTATGAAATATTCATGTAATAATAACGAATACATACATGCAATCATACAATATCATCATCATAAACTGTGGTCAAATACATATGGTATTTGCAATGCTTATACCTTGTTCATATAAATAAATATTCATTAGAGCTGAAACTAATTACTTCATGGTCGTTGACAGATGAGAATATTAACCACTGCTACCGAATTATGCCTTCAAAGGCAATGAAATGACATTCATTTTCGAGTTGGGTCAGTTTATTTGTCCAGCTATGATAATATTTTTTTCCAATGGAAAGAATAATGTTTATACTAATTATCATGAGAATGTCTAAGCAATTTCTGTGACTAGTAATCAAATTAGGGAGCTGTGAGTGTCTGTAAGTACACCAATGTTAGTCTATTTTCATATTTAAAATTGGCCTTTCCCACAGCTCATTCAAGTTTATGTTCTAGCCACATGTCCCACAGATAAATAAACAGATGCTCTATATAAAGAGTTAGATCATATTCTGAATGAGTGAGGAACATATGTCATCATTAAGGGAAGCTTCGGTGCCAATGCTGGCATTAAGGTAGAGGAAAGAAAACAAGGAAGAGCTTGAAATAGAGCAACATAATCCCAAGGAAGTTGTCAAAACCAGAAGAGAGGTTATTTGTGCTAGAGTTGGCAAGAAAATGTTGTTCGGCAGTTTTTACTGAAAAACAAAAGAATAGCTAGAGGAAATTTTGATTTTTAATTAAAAAACATCCTCTGTTGTTGGTAGTTCTGGGTTGAAACCAAAAAGTATGTTTTTTTACCTCAACCTGCCAAACTCCTGTTTTGTTTGAATGGAATTTTTTGTGAGGTGTTTAAGGTGCACGATTTTCCAATGAAAACAACAAAACAAATAAAACAGAAATTTCCCAATAGTATTTATCTTTGTTGGAAATCTATTTTTTTTTCCTAGTAAGAAATTTTCAAGGAAATTTTTTTACACACCACTGATGAAAAAAGGATATCCAGATATAGCTGATGATAGATCTTTACTGTCTGAATGCAACCAGATGACATTGGTTTATTGTTACTGTTGTGTTGTGTGCTTCATAAATAGAGACTGGAAAGACAGTTCATGCCCAAGAGATCATTGTAATCTAAATATAAGTCTAGAGGCTTTATTTATAAAATGTACAGAATCAGGGGTTTTTAATTGCATGCAGAAATATTGTTCAGAGCAAAGTACTGTGCACACATAAAAAGAATTTTAGTTCTGGGGTTTGGGGGAAATTCTAAGTGAAAACTCATGCTATAAGTGAAAACAACAACAACAACAGAAAAACCAACAAAAAATCCAAACAAACAAACACTCCTCAAACAAAAAACCCCAAACTAACAAACAAAACCCAAACCAAACCAAACCAAAAAGGTATCTACAAACACCTCAAGAATTTGTCTGCAATTCGATCATAGCAAATCAGTAGAGGACTGACATAGAAAACCTGGAAAAGACTAAACAGCTCCCTGAAGAACTGAAAGAAGGAGGAGAGTCTGTGATGGGTAGAGATCACTGATTTAATTAGAGGGTTTGTGTAGGATGTTGTTCCAGGTGATGGTTGATTTCCTAAATAACATTCTTTCCAAGATACATCCAAAAGTGCAGTGAATAACATTACACAAAGCACTAGGAGAACAGAGCTGCTGCTACTCCAATTTTTATTGCTAAATCCCCTAAAAAAATGATTATTTTTTTGAAGGAATCCACATGAACTGGGGTATCTAAGGGTGGAAAGGGAGAGACTGTCTTGAGAAAAGGGAAAGACCTCTTTCACTGCTATTGGTGTAGCATCAGGGGATCAGGGTCAGGAAACTGAGGCTGGGGAGTCTCTGATCAGTGGTACACAGTGGGGAGGGATGTTCTGCATCTGCACATCATGCACCACCTCCAGAGGAGGTTGCTGGATTTAGCACCACTTTTGGCTGCCAGTGGTATCGGTCAGTGGCAGTGTATAAAGATTTGGCAGTACACAGCCGGAACTGTGTGAGACTTGGCTGCCTGCACCATCTTTTTATGCACTTAATTTGAGAAATGAGTACACGACAGAAATTTCTCATGGCCTGACGCGACTGAAAACATCCAGTGCTTTGTAAGCTGAAAACCTCCTATAAAGCCCCAGATCCAGGAAACACCCGCCTGGCACTCTGGATTTGGAAAAGAAACTTTGCCCAGGAAGCTGTCAAAAGGTTTTTTGGAGAAGGATCATTCATACCAACAAGATTTATGCTATTTCTTGTCCATGGTGGTGTAACTGCCCTTCCGTCCAGATCTCCAGCATTGCCACTAAACGAGTCTACAGCAACCAGCCCCTGCCAATGGGTCCCAAACTGAACAGGGAGTGAGGGAAAGGGGCAGCCTAGATCAGGGTGGTCACTGTATTTGTCTTCTCCCAGTTGTTGTGGCCATCACCACCTGCTCCATGTCCTCTGGATAGGCTGGTTTTCTGAGGTTGACCGGAAGAAGAGCATAGCCATAGTTTGCCAAATGCAGTCAGCAGGCACTGGCAGACAGGTGTTTTCCTATCTTGCTCCAACTATTTCATTTATATGACAGTTTTGGGGGAGACATCTGGCGCAACATCTGACTGACACATCTCCAGCTACAGAAACCTGAGAAAAATCAAAGCAGCCTCCAGGGATAACAAAATGCCTTTCTGTGCATCTTAAACCTCATTCTCTTTTCTCAGCCACCAGACATGAGCCAGGGGTAATTCAACTGATGTCACTGAAGGATGGGTTAAAGATACTGTGAGCTTTTTTTAAAATGTTCCTGCCTGATGGTACAATCCCTTAAACAGGCCGTCCCAATTATCTACTTACACCATCTCTGGTGTTGAGTAACATGTGGGACAGTAAGTTTTCTTTCCTTCACCTCACTTTCTCTCTCTAAATGAGGGAAACAAGAAGCTGCTTTGGTGACACATGTTGATATCTGCCATTGCAGTCTAGAAGAGTTAAATGCAATTACAGCCACTCTGGCTCTGTTGATGATTGTACATAACTTTTGGTGAACATCTGACAGCCAAAGGTAAAATAGGATCAGGAGCTGAAAGGTGAAACTTTTTCAGTTCAGCCTGACTGTGTAAAGCATGCTTTCAGGGCAAATGATGAGCTGCTACAACTTCCCAGTGACCACTGTGGATTCTCCATGCAGAATATCTACAGGGTCTCTAGCTTCTTTTTCTGACATTAAAGATAGAGGTTCTAGAGAACCAGAAATGTATTTTAGCACTTCATTTTCCTTCATCCAACAGCTGATGTCCTCATTATTACAAATTAAAGATAATACTGATATATGGGGGAAACCTAGGTCTCTGAAGGGCTCAGATGCACAATCCAGTTACTGTGAGTGAACAAGACACCTCATGTCAGCTGAGATGTGGTAACTCTGTGGATACTTGCTCCTACAAGCAGTAACAATAGCTCCCCAAGCTCTCTCAGCTTTGCTTTCCCCACCACAAGAAGTGCCATTCTGCTGCCTTTACAGGAGGCTAAGCATGAACACAGAGCAGTTGCCCCACTCAGTGGGGCTGGCAAGCACTAGCTTGTCAGATGGCAGTAACTTGATCAAGTCTCTGAGCCCTAATATTGAAATTCTGCTGAGAAGACCTCTTTGGAGATATGGTGATTCTTAAGACATTGTAAAAGTGGATGTTGTTGTGCAGTGTCAGAGTTGAAACAGGGAGCCTACAATCGTCTCCCCAGGTCTATGTGAAGTTCTCCAGCTTCGGAACCAGTCACTGCTGCTGCTATCCAAAGTAACTGCTTAAAATACTTTCTGCTATTGGAATACATCAGAACAGCCCTCCTCCCACATCCAGCCCCCGTATTGAATGATCTAAATGCAAAAGAAATGACTAAAAGAGTGTTTTTGGAAATAATTAGGTCAATTAGAATGTAACAAGGAGAGTGGTCTAGACATAGAGAGCATTTAAATTAGCAACAAACTGTTCCATTTGGGTTCTTCAGTTCAATCAGCTATTTAATCATCAATTCATCTATGTGAATTCCTAGCAAATTAGGGAATTTGCTAATTTAACGTACCCTGAAGGTGGTGACTAAATTATGTATCAATGTCACTGATGCCTGCTCTGTTTAAAACGTAAGAGAAATGCAGTGAGGCTCTTTAGAGAGGGGCTCTGGTGTCACATACTCTCCAGGGATCACAGGAAATGATGTGTTTTACAGAGGTCTGTAAGGTTAAAAAAGACACTTGGTTCTGCATTAGCCAATCTGAATTTCATTTAGACTTTCCTCACCCAAACCTGAAGCTCAAGCACAAAGCTGCTGATAAAAGAGAGCGAACTGAAATAAATTTCTTTCTCAGCATGTCCTGTACTCCAGATTGGCAGGTGGCCATTTTTTAAGCCAAAAGTAATAAACAATAACCACTTTTATAAGTGATACAGTACAAGCAGATCTAAAAGTGGGAGATGATATAGGAAGCCATAGCAGGCTCTCACATGATATGCTAAGAAACTAATCCTGTGGCTTGTACAGCACTTCTTACAGGTCATATAAAATGCCATCAAGTCTCTCCTGATGGAGATACTACCTGGGTGAGCCTGTCCCCTGTGGAAAGCCTGCACAAGAATTATCCATCACTCAGGTTGTTCCTTTAATTGTAAGTGACACATTAAAAAAAAAAATCTGTTCTGACTTTATAATTGATGCCCTACCAGAAGCCAAAATGTCCTTCTTCTGGGACTTGGATGTCATCCTCACATCCTTCTTCAGGTCTAACATAGACTTCAGTGACACTGAAATCAAGCTCTGAAGAAACCAAGTGTACAATGTGTCTCTGAAAGGGATCTTTGCAGAAAACATGGGTGGGGAAGGAATGGAGGATGAGGAAGTTGAAAAGTCTAATTTTGTGCTGCACAACCTGCAAATTTTACCCTCTTTACCATTCACTTTCATTTATACTCAGCAACTTGAGGAAGCCCCCACTGTGTAGTCAGTACCAGACTGTGGATTCAATTTTGGGTCCTGCCTAGAGCAAAGTAGATGCCATTATTTGTCACACAGTAGCTCTGCTTAAATATCCCATGGAAAAGGGTATGCTCCTGTCTGGTGAGAGCAGGCTGACAATCCCAGAGGTCTCTCCAGGTATGGTGGATGGAGAAGTACCTCTACAGGCAAGAGGCAGCATCCTTCCAGCGCAAGGTGCTCTTTGTCAGCACACCATCATCTGCAGGGGTTCCTGAGAGGTTATGTGGTGATTCAAAAACAGGCTGAACGTCAAAGAGTTCAGATGCTTCCTGAGTGGTATTCAAATGCCTAGAGATATAGGGATGGGTGCAGCCTTGGCAAGATCTTAAAAGCAAGATAAGGAGAAATGAATAATTAGGCATCTGACTGGAGCTGAAAATTCACGTCTCTCCTCAGGATTGGTGAACAGCTTTGGCTAAAATAAGATGCAATTTGAACCTTTGCCAGTTGCCTGTATTAAACTGAGCCCTTCTTTTTTTTTCTTTCTTTTTTTTTCTCTTAAGATCAGAGGCTGCTTTGTTCAATGTTGGAGCACGTCAGAAATTCTTCTGTGATCCTTGGAAGTCTAAGTAGGGGAAGTGGAGAAGAAGGACTTACCATATTGCTGCATTTGGCACCAGGGGCAACCGAGTAAATGCTGCCTCCAGGTCTGGGTCTGTGATTCAGCAGGGATTTTGATAAATTCAAGAAGCTGCATAGGTGCAGGTACCCACCTTGCTAGGCTTGTTTTTAGGACATTTGTCTTGGTTAAATATAAACTTCAAAGAGAAGGATCCTCTGCTCACAGAGGGGCTGGCTGTTTTGAGAAAAGTTTATTCTTCAGCCCAGGGCCTTGCACAGAGATCAGCTTTCTTCCATAGCCACTTGCTGCCTCTGAGATGACTTTCACTCTTCCCAAATAGACCTGATAATAGCATGGAGCTGGCTGACCCCAGGCCCTCGAGATTCTTAAAGGTTTTAGGCACCACAACTGTAGCCCAGAGCAGAGCCAGGAGAAGAGGGGTTACAATAAAAACTCCCTTTGACTTCAGCAGAAAGTGAGATTATTTGTGCAATAAATGAATGCAGCAAGTATAGACTGAAGTGGCCAGATCTAAAATGAAAATAAAGACAATTTTAACATTCCTTTAGTGCCCGATTAAAGAATTTGGTCACATGGCAGGAAAGAAGGTCAGTAAAGAGAGCTCTTTTAACAGAAGCTCATTCGTATTTTAAACCAGTCACATGCCTTTTCATTTGTGTCTTCTCTGATGTGATTCCCCTCTTCCTTCATCTTTATTTGCATTGATCTGTTTTCATAATTTGCTTTGAATTGCAAGCAGACTTTTCCCTATTAGCCAGTTTGAAAGGGACAGCAAAGGCGTCCCCACTCAACTCCTGTTTGCCCTGTGGGGGAATCATTTCTCCTAATGAAAGAGCATCATGGCAATCACACTGATATGATGCATTTTATGCTGACTGGTTAAGATCAATTTTACAAACAAACTGTAACACAAGAGTATTTCTACTCTTCTATTTGTGTCTGCAGTCAGACACACATCAAATACATTACATGTCAAGTTCTGGACCAGAAAAAAAGGTTTGCATCTAAAGCAGTGGGACTCAGAGCTATTATCAGAAGTGTTCTATAGTGATGTCACTGTGGCAAAAAACAGATTTCTATTGGAGAAACATATATCATGCTCAGAAGGACAACAGTGTTTGTAAAGGCATGCAGTACAAAATGAGGAGAATTTCATCATGTAGAGCAAGGAGATGTGTTGGCGGCTACAAAGCAATGATTTAATTCATACCTGAAATAATTTGATTTTCAATTTTCCTCCACATTACTTACTACACCCAAACAGCTTGTACAAGCTATCGACGGGCAGAAATTGTCAAGGAGTTATGGCTTTTTAAGATCTGACTTTCTCAGCAGTTGCAAATGCAAGAGCAGAATGCTGATTAGCCCCAAGATGACATATGCATAAAAAAAAGGGACCCTAGGAATATAATCATTCAAGGCTACTTAAAATGAAATGTGTTTTTGTAAACATTACGCAAATAGTGATTTGGGGAATCTGAGCCCCGAGCTGAAAGCCAAGCTAAATGCATTTCCAGGGAATGTGCTCTTAGTACCTCAACCGTGATAAGATTACAATGAGCATTTTTGACTATTGCTAACTATAAATTTGTGTGGGTCAACGTGGTGACTCAGCAATCAAAGTTACTTCATCCTGCTGCAGAGGACTGCAGTTTGGTTTCCAGCACCACATTCAGGATTTCCAGGGGGAACAGGAGATGAGTCAGGGAATTAGAGCAACCTTGCATTACTTAACTAGTGCTTGTGGCTTGATCAATGGCACTGAGAAGGCTCTGCTGTAGGGAACCCCTGCAACAGTGTCGCAGTGTGCTTGCTGCTACAGAGCGCTGTGGAGGCTGCCAGTGCTGTCAGATGGGGAGGGGGGGTGAAATAGAGGAGAGAAGAAAAAAAATACACATGCGGTCAGCAAATAATGTGAAAATTTACCGTAGCATCACGTGGCAGATATTATTTACCTTATTGTGGATGAACTGATGCATACTGAATCCCATCTGTGATGAAGGCGGACACAAAACTTTATATCCCGTGGCTAAAATTACTGCTGTTTTCTACGTACAGCCACTCTTTGGTAAATGGGAATGTGCATAAACCCCATGATGTTCCTTAGAGCAGGAGTGTGTTCTCGCTGGTCAGCTGCAACATCAGGCAGGTAATTAACAAATGCCTGAATAAAATGAGCACAGTCTTGTTTATCAATCAACATCCTATTAATTAGCTGATGTGTCAATTTTAATTGAAGTGATTTGTATTAATAATGGTTGTCTGTGCAAGTTGTGTGGCATACCTGGAGGGATCTGTGCTTAAGCTCCTGGGCTTAACTTTTGGCAAATATTCTATCCTAGGAAATATCTTCACAATTTCAGAACACTGATTTTTTTGAGAGCTAAAAAGCTGTGTAATTTATGGCTATTTATTAATAGAACCTATACATGAGAAACCATCACCTGATAACTACATCCAAAATGAAAACAGAATAACAGCGTTATGTAAGAAATCGTCTAGCTGAATCCATGTCATAAAAAAAGCTTCAATGACACACATAAGGGGGTAACATTATTTGCAAATTATAATAATAGCTTTCCACATCTGTTCTCATGAAGAGGGCAAGCTGTGTGGCTGCTCGTATTTTATTTAGGGTTTGAATTCATCCATACTGCTTTACATTTTGCAAAAAACCCCACAAAACTACATTATTCTTTCATTTTACCTTTTATTATTTTGTTAAAGGCAATGCTATTGCTCAGGTTCCTCAAAGATTGTCATCATCCCAGCATCAGGTTCAGCCTCTTCTGCAACTGAATTATCCCAGGTGTGCTTTCAATTTAAAAATGACTCTACGAGGACAAATATTAGGCTAATCACAGCTGCTTCTGTGCTACTAACCATGATTGTTATTTTATCATCTATAGGCTTGCCAGAGCTCTCTGGTGCTGCACGGTGTCCTCACGCTCCACAAGAGGCAACATCTGCCCCGAGGAACTTATAATCACAAACCGCAGAAAGGGCCGGGAGAAGGAAATTAATCAATGATTGACTTTCTCTGCATTAAATACAGGAGTGTCTGAGGTATGGAGATTCAATGACTTGGCTAGGTTATACAGAGAGTCTATAAAAGAATTGGGAATTGAAAGTAGCCCTCTTCCATCTAAATCCAGACATGTTGAGTCATCAGTCAATAACAAGACTAATTTCCATGGCAGTACTGTTTGGAGGCTTTAATCAGGTTTCATGTCCCATTATGCTGGGTATTGTGTAAATATAGAATAACAGATACTCTGCAGGCATGTCCTTAAAGAGATCCCTGCTGATTTCAGTGGAACTCTACATGTTCAGAAGGATACCCTGGGGTTGATCTGATTTTCTAAATAGGGATGAAATGCTGTAGGTGGAAGTAAAACCTGCAGGATTTATGAGGAACAGATTATAGTTAATGGGATCATAGAGGTGCCTGTGTAAGGTTCACAGTGGAACAACTTCATTGATTTCTTGTTTTATTTTGGAAAAGGGTAAATGAACAAGGGAAAACCATAAACTTTTTCAGTGGTAGTCTGGTACCTATATGCTTAGAAGTATTTCAGTACTTTGCATTTACTGAAATGCAAAGTTTTCCTGCCCAAGAATAAATCAAAAATACTTAAAACAACTGTGGCAAAGCTCTTTTCCATTTTTTTAACATGGTCTTTACTTAGCAACGAGTAACTTCTTTGCTGACTTAAAAGGTAGGCCTGTTAAAGATAAATGGATAATAAAGATGCCACAATGGAAGAACCATGATCACGTCTGGAGGACATCTGCTGAGATGTTACCGGTGGCAAAGAAGCCCTGCCCATTCTGTGACATCATTCTCTCCAACTGCCAGCCTGTCCTGGCAGGCTCAGGGGCTGCAGAGGGAACGCTATGTGAGAGCCAGGCTGGATGCGGCAGAGGAATACAGTGGTCTTGATTCCCTCTGGGCTGGCAACCAATAAAGGGATGAGGAGCAGCCGCTTCTCCAGCCGAATGCAGATGACAAGGCTGAGGGCAGTGAGGACTGCAGGGCCAGCCAACAGGTTGATTTCTTTCACAGTTGCCTTTATTATTTTAAAATTTAGTGCATATGTTAGATGAGCACCAAGGAGCAACTCAGCACTGGACATGGGCTTGCTGAGAGGTAGGTTGTGTCCCACACAGCCCCAAAAAGATGGTCATGTCCTGATTTATGAAGGCTCTTGGCGGACCCAGTTTAATGCTTGAGTCTTTCTGTTCATGGCTGGTATGGGAAAGTTCAGCAGACAGGCAGTGTTTGATGATATAAGGTCCAAGGAAACTGATGTTATGCGCCAAGTATGGTGACAGGTGGGATGGACAACAAAATAGGTACTTGTATATCAGCACACATGCAGAATTTTTGAGCCTGAATTTTGCAGCACATGTGGCTGATTCTTATTCCTAATACCTTCTGAAACAAACATTTCCCTAATATCTTCCTAACTTCTGGATACTATCAGCTCATATGGCATCAACATTTTCAATGCCCAAGTCTAGATTAGCATGCTTGAATCAGGACTGTGTAGTTGAGGCAAATCTCCAGATCATACTGATTTCCTGTGGTTTGGTTCATATCACAGATCAGTCTGGGAGTGCATGAACTGAGCTCCCTTCCAGTTAACCTTCCAGTTAACCAGTGAGATCCTCCAGAGAACTTCACATGAACTTTGACCACCACTGGGCATACAGTCCATGGGATCCCATTACAGCCAGCCTAAAACACCCTCTCTTCACTGAAACACCTTTGAGTTGGAGACAGGGTCCTCCAGACACACTGGATCACTCCAGAAAACCATTCCTCCAGGGCCACTATTGCCCACACAGACTGAGTGCATTGCAGCTTGTTGCTCTCAGTGAACTTCAGACTACAGGCAGAGGAAGAGGATTTGGGCTTGGAGAGGAGCCCAGCCCCTCAGAGCAGGATGGGCATAACTCACTCTGGCCACAGAGTGCAGCAGCCACAAGCTTATCTGTGGACACAGCTAGAAAACCCAGTATAGATGTAGCCAAAGGCTGGTAAAAGCACTTAAAAGTTTTGTGACAATAAGATGTCAGGCAGAGAAGGAGACTTCAGTGATTTCACTGAGGGCACGTGGTAGTATAAGCTCAAACCCGATTAAACATCAAAGAACTACAGGAGAGAGAAGCTCAAATGGTAAAAAAAAAAATTTATGTATATGTTAAAATATATAAATAAATATTTATATTACCAGGGTTCTTTCATAGAACTGCTTCTTTTATTAGAAATAAAATATGAATATCAGTTAAGAGATCACTAAGTACAATTTCGTGGCTGCAGAAGTCAGAGGGTCAGACCAGAATGATGCTGAAACAGTCACCTCTGCCCTTAAAAGTTTCCAAACTATACAATTTTGAGCAGGTGATTCAAAGCATAGCAGATTGTTGCATGCATGCAGATGCCATTAAAAACGCATGGTAGAAATTAAAAGCAATCCCTTCTCTTCCAGTGTTACTACACAAATAATAAAAATGCTTGCCAGTCCACTGGATAAATCTCATACATATATACATTTTAAAAGATATGGGAAGCCCCTGTCACCATAATGCTTCTAACCTTAAAAATTCAATTACAACTCTCAATCTCCAGGAAACTGCAAATGTCATGAGGAAGGCTGAGCTGCTTTGTGCTGGTTATCACCTGGAGCTCAATGCAGCCAGAATCAATGCTCCAAGAATCCATTGCTGTGCCGGTGCCCTCATCCAGCTGCTGTTCCTTCCATGGAGATCTGCATGAGTAATCAACCACTGAAACTGCATTCAAGTTAATATGCTCACACCATGCTTAACTCCGTAATTTTAGGTAAAGAAGATAATCAGCATTGGGTATATGAGGGTTGAGAGTGCAACAGGAACCTGAAAGGCTTTTTTTTTTTTTTTCCTTTAATGTGTCTACAATGTCAGTATTTCAGTCTCAGAGATTTGCCTCTCTGACTATAGTTAAGATCATGATGTTCCTTCCAACAGATCATTGGAATTTCAGCATTTTCGTGTATCTTTCNGTCTACAATGTCAGTATTTCAGTCTCAGAGATTTGCCTCTCTGACTATAGTTAAGATCATGATGTTCCTTCCAACAGATCATTGGAATTTCAGCATTTTCGTGTATCTTTCCAGACCTAAGACCACATGACGTTATTTTATAAGGAGCTGGGAAAAGCAGCAGTTTGAATTAGACTTCAGTCCCTTTAGATCAAAGCCCAAGACTTCTGATGTGTGTCTACAATGTCTAACGGTACCTGATTAGATTGGGACTTGTGATTATTACAGTAACAACAAAAGCGATGGCAGTGGTGTAAGTCACAGAACAGATGTATTTACTATTTTTGTTCATTTTATATCTAAATAGCCCATTCTCTATGCAAACCAACACAGTTCCTGTTTATATACCAAACTGCCCACAGTACGTTTGCTGACCCTGGTCGTGGTTGTCATTATTCCTGGTGAAGAGGATGTACTGCTCTCTGGGCATTTGTCAACTGTCAGTTTGGCACTAACACCCTGCCATCCCAGGGCTCTCCAGCTTTGGCACCCTGGTGACCAGGAACAGAAGCTGGAAACCAAAGCTAGGTCTCCTGTCTGACTTCTCCCAGGGCTTTCAGCAAGCCACCAGGAAAAGCAGCAAACAGGCTCAGTGGTGCTCTTCATATTACTGGTTCGAGTGGCAGTCTTGTAGGAAATTCATCAGAAAAGTGCAAGCGAACTCAAACATCTATATATTCTCAAGATAATTGTACTTCCTTTAAACCTCACAATATTTCAGCATGGCTGTATTTATTATTTTTTTTCCAGAGAGCCTGCTGTCGTTTTGCTCTTGAGAAACGCACCTTCAAACATTGGACTCATTCAGTTTCAAAAGCACAACTATGTTTATTATATTTGGTGCTGTGAAAAGCATTTTTAATTTGTATTTTTATTGAGCTATTATTTGTCTGAGACCAAACCTGAGAAGTTTGTTTAAAAGTTGTTAATGCCTAAACCAAGATATTAGCTGTGCAATTCTAATAGGATGCCAAATAGTTTCTTCCTTTAAGTAGCTCTGAGTATAGCCCACCCTTTAAAAAAAGGAGGAACAAATTTATTGTTGTCCCACAAAGGTGCTGTCATTACTTGAAATCATGGAACACAGCTTGTTCTACTGGAGGTTAACTCAGTTATTCCATTTCATCTTTTCATGCTAGTCCTTCTTCTTATGTCTGACTGGATAAAAAACAATTTTATCCAAAGCTGCACGATTTAAACTTTTTGAAATAACTTTTAAAAGTGACACTGAATTATATGCTACCTATATATGTGTTAAAAATAGATGCAAACAGGAGTGCCTGCTTTTTCTGGTGTGGTATCAATACACACTATCTGGCAACCAACTATTCTTTGCCACTAATTTCTACATTAGGTATTTTCAGGTAATATAATACCAAGGCACAGTTGATGCACCTTATCCTGAAGCGCTTAATAAACTAGAGTTAACAGATGTGAAATCTGAGGAAGCACTCAGGGAAAGCTAGGGACTTCCCTGAAAATTAGGGTTTATAGACTATAATCCCACTGATGATAACTGAGTGATAAAAACCACATTGTTTGTATTTATAAAAATTCTGAGTGATTTCATTGTTCTCGAAGAAAAAAAAAGCTGCTTTTGTTCATTGTTGATACAAAGTCACTCTTGTTGTTGCAGACCAGGCACTTCCTACTTTACCTGGGTATTTTTATCCACAGTACTTTTCTGTGTTTGAGAGATAAGCCCTTACTCCAGACTCTGAATCACACTTCCCCCTCAGATTTGGGGAATGTCAGATCCAGATCGGGATCCAAACTTTCTCGTTTGGGCCTGTCTTTCATCATGGTAAATCAACAGTCGGCAAATCTAAACAATATGTTCGTGTTGAAATTTGTTGGGGTTTTTTTAATTGTACTTCCTTTCTAGCAAACAACGGAGGTTTATTTTCTTCTCTTCAGGACAGAAGACTGTTTACTCTATGATCTTATTTTTTAAACTACTGCTTAATTTGCAGGGGGAAGTCCTAATGACCTTGCTCACCATAAAACCTGGGAGCTTATCAATCAGGACAGGGCTTGGCAGGACGGCAAGAAAGCTCTCCTGCAATCAGATCTATTACCAGAGATCCCCCTGCCTGGACAGAAGTGTCTTACAGGCAGTGAACTCCCGTACTTTCATGTGCTCTGTACTTCCAGGTGTAACTGCAGTCTGAAGACATTTAGTTCATAAATTAATTTTCTCTTTGTTTTTGTTAAGTAAGATACATGCCATCTGAGCTGCCTGCAAGCTTTGCACACTGGTGATTAATGTAATTTTAAATAGATCTTTAATAACTACCTACTTTTTAATATGCACTAAGTATTTTGTTCGTAATGCATGGTGGGTAAAAATGTGATCACAAACTCAGATTTTTCCTTTCCATTACCTTTACATCTTAGAGAGTTCCCACAGCCATTCCATTCTGCCCCACCATCAACACAAATCTTTCCACTGACTGCAGGAGATGAAGATCTGACCCTAAACTAGGCTGCTACCATGGGGTCTGCTTAGTCTGCTAAGCTGTCTGAATGCTACATTTTAAAAATTGCACTGAAATATGCCCCAGTAAAACTAAAGATGACACACAGAGAATCCCTCGCTCATGTAGCTGCTCTGCCAGGAGGAACTGGTCTGTTCCTTGGTGGAAAAAGAGGTGTTGCTCTTTCTCCCTCCTCCATGAAGGAGAGTGAAGCCTTTTCTCCTCTGTCTCCTAGCACGCTGGTGTACCCAAAACCCAGCCATCCATTTAATGCTCAGGAACCCTGCTGACAGATATGATTAGTCAGACCTAACTGATCAAAATGGAAGAAGAAAGTGAATTTCACTAAATGTTTACAATCATTCGAATGATGTGGCAGAAAAGCCTCTTATTATATCCAATAGGTTTGCTACAAGTGTAAAAGCAGATCCATATTTCCCAGCATTACTGCTGTAAATGCGTTTTATGCACTTTTATGTTGCCAACAGTGCAAAGCTGTGGGAAGATGTGCCGTTTCCTAAATTCCAGCCAGCTTCCGATGCCAGAAATGTGATCACCAGTGATTCTACATTTCTG
Source organism: Neodrepanis coruscans (assembly GCA_013400695.1). NCBI lineage: Eukaryota > Metazoa > Chordata > Aves > Passeriformes > Philepittidae > Neodrepanis > Neodrepanis coruscans. Next base: position 29,957 of record VYZS01022489.1, read on the forward strand.
AGGAAATCCAATAAGTTCTTATGGCCCAGTTAGCATTTATGACACCGTCAATTAGAGAACAAACAAATCCCTTAATGACCAAAGAGGACAAATTTTGATAGTGGAAGGGCAGAGAAAGGTAAATCTGTCATAGGTGTTTCCACATTGTTTTTCAGAGCAGAATGGCTCTGAAAAACCTCACCAAAAGTATTGCCATACTATAAGCAGTAGTTGAAGTAATTTGTGATGTTTTGAGCCATTCCTGCTGTGAGAGCAGGACAGCCTTAGGTGCAGCATCCAGACTCGTTATCCCAGCCCCTCCATGGGCAAATTCTTAATGCCTTAAAGACTGTCTGCTTTGGAAAACGATATTGGAGTATCCTCCAAGGTACCACAATACCTCATTATTTAATCAGCTTGTATTTTACAGGAGTGAGGGAAAGCTTCGAACACAGAGAAAGTTGACTGGCACCCTGTGCTTTCAGAGGAACTTGCTGGATGTGTCCCAGGAGGTTTAAAGGAGCCTGGGCCTGCCCAGAGCCTGAAATGCCGGGGCTGCCAGGGCCTCTTGCCTATGGCAGGATAGGGTTCCTGTTTTTGGGGGTTGCCCTTTTTCCAGAGAAGGGCAATGAAGCTGGTGAAGAGTCGGGAGCACAAGTCTTATGAGGAGCAGCTGAGGGAAGTGGGGTTGTTTAGCCTGGAGGAAGATGGAGGGGACCTCATTTCTCTCTACAACCACCTGATAGGAGATTGCAATCAGCGGGGAGTCGGTCTCTTCTCCCAGTCAACTAGTGATAGGACAAGAGGGGATCGTGTTAAGCTGTGGAAAGGGAGGTTTTGGCTGGACATTAGGACTAATTTCTTCACAAAAAGGGGTGACTAGACATCGGAATGGGCTGCCCAGGGAGGTGGTGGAGTCACCGTCCCTGGAGGTGTTTAAAGAAAGACTGGACGTGGCACTCAGTGCCATGGTCAGTGTTGGGACATAGGTTGGGCTCGATGATCTCCGAGTTCCTTTCCAACCTGACTGATTCTGTGAAATTGCCCACACTCCAGGCACCCGGCCCCCTAGGCCGAGCCAGGAGCGGCCACATCCCCGGCGGGGCACAGCGTCCCCAGCGCCCTGGTCCAGCGCCGGGCCGGTGCCGAGGGAAGAGGGGAAGCAGCCCCGGGCCAGGAAACACCGCCCCCGGGGCCTGGG
>VYZS01022490.1:0-10949 GCA_013400695.1 Neodrepanis coruscans
GCGCAGCGTTTCCCATGAATGGCAGCACGCACGGGGCAGGCCCCCTGAGGTGCTGACCAATCATGGGGAAGGGCCAGCCCCCTGGGGCCCATCTGCACACGCGCAGATTGGAACTCCCTATAAAAAGGGGGAGAGTGAGTGCCATCGCTCTCTTTCAGCTTCGGAGGTTCTAGGGGCAACATGGCTCTTTGCCGCTGCGTCAGGACTGGCGTCCACATGGAGGACAGGTCAGAGATTCCACCGCGGCGGCCTAGTGTGGTAATTCCTGGGAGGGAGAGCTGTTTCTTTGTTTTTTTGTTCATTTTTTTTTTCTCTTTTTCTTGTGATCACGCCTTTTCGTGATTATCTTTTCTTTGGAGGGGTGGATTTTCTCTTTCTCGGAATCGCATTCTTTCTTGTGAATTCCTGGGAGGCGGATTTCTTCCTCAGGGTTTTTTTTTTATTTTCCTTTGTGGTTTTTTTTTCTTTTCCCCGGGGCGGGTGGTCTGGCTATTATCTGCAGCTATTGCTCGGGTTCCAAAGACCACATCTCTTTCATCAGCACTGAAATCCCTTTCCGAGACCCTAAAGGGAGGGGGAGGGGGCTTGCGGTTTCTAACTGTCCTGAGTGTTTTTCTTCAGAAAAAGCCGAGCGGAGGCTCGCACTGCTGGGGGGGTCCTCAGATCGGCCGCAGGCTTTCTCAAATTACCCCGGCGTCTCTCCGGGAGCCTCAGAAAGAGACCAGCAGTACCCTGGAGTGTCTTCACCCCAACACAGGCACTGAGAAAGCTTAATTTGTCTGTTTTTTTGCACTTTATTGTCAGTTTTTCTGTGTGTGTGAAATAAACTGTGATATTTGTGTGTTTTCTTCATTTTGGGGTGTGTCTGTGGCTTCTCTCGGACATCTCTTTTCAAAAATTGCTAAATTTGTGGTAAAACCACAACAGGTATCCAGGGGTTTCACATTAAATATCACTGAGGACTTACTAATTTAAGAATTAAATTTTTCTTTTAATGTAATTTTTACCATTAGAAACATCCTAGGCCTTTCATACACTTCTAACTTTCAACGTATCCCAGGCATTTACTGCCATGCTGAATATTAGTAGTACTGCAACGGGGCATGCTTACATGAGGAAATAAAACCTCCCAGTGATACTGTAATGAATGTCTTCTCTCGACTTTGTAGATCCTCTTGAGGACAATAAAAATTCAATTCCCACTGTAATTGTCAGTCATTGACGAAATACTGCAAAGGTATTCCTGTGAGCAAACCAAATATATTAGTAAATTATCCAAACATGATGGTTTTTTGAACATAGTGTCCTATAGATAGTCCTGAACAGAGACATTATCACACAACATAGAGAACAACATGGAGAATAACATTTGTCCATGGTCTACATATGCTTCAACTACTTAAAATAGTAATTTAGGACAGCTAATAAAATGGACTTGTTAAATCCATTCTCATAGATCTGTTGAGATTTTTGAATGGACTAAGCAAAGAGTTATAAGATATGAAGATTATTGTTTATTTGTAGACCTCACTAAAATTTTATGCATTATCGTATTTTGAATATATTCCTTTAGTTTGTAAAAAAAAAAATTGATTTTTTGTTAAAAAAATCAATGAAAGTGTATTTTATTTTTAAAATGACTATTTGCATATATGATGAGATGAAGTGTCTTGTGCCTCTGATGTTGCAATCCTTTTTATTGATGACTATGAAAAAGTCATGTAATTTATTTTCAATACTTCAATAACAAATATTCAGGGTTCTTTCTATCATTTTTCCCTGCGCAAATCAGATACATCTTTTTTACACAACTCATTTGATATTACAGAAATATTTAGTCCCTGCAAGTTTCTTAGTGCATATGATAGTGTATTTGAAATGGAAATAGTGCAAAAAGGTTGTTCTACTGTTTACAGTTCAAAGTGAAATTTAAGATAAGAAGTATTGTACAAAAATGTCTTGTCTGGTTTTCTATCTCTAAATATATTTCCAACAGCCTCCACTAAGCTAATAAGTCCCAGACTTCTTTCCAGTCTTCAAAAATTTTTGCTCTAACTAGCAATACCTTCCAAAACATTTTCCAGTTAATACTTAATTTTCATTTTTTGAAAGAAAATGAAGTGAGACCTGGCAGAATTTGAGATAGGAATTGCTTTATCAGAAGAGCTATAACCATTCTGAGAAATTAATAAGCTGAAGACATTCAGACATTTAAGTGTTTATGGACGGAAAATGGAAGATTAAGAGACACTGCCAAAACTGGTCTGTCAGAAAGACCAGCAAAGTCTTCCACTGAACCCTCCCACTGCTTCTTCTTCTTGTCATGTGTGAAACCTACAATTTTCATTTCTTTTCTAGCTGAGCCCTGGGATTTGCTCTGGCTGTGATCAAATTTACCAGACTGCAGTGCTGCACTTCTCAGGCTGGCCTGGGTAAGATACCATTATTTTCCTAGAAGTCTCATCAGGACCTGTGAACATTATGAATGCATGGAGGCACCAAAAGTGGGTCTTTATCCACAGCATTGTAGCCACTAGAAACTCTACTATAACACAGGTCTGTACACAGCCTGTCATACCATAAGCTTCTTTTCAACCATCCACAAAATTTCCTGCTAATCCTCTGTCTTCTAGTGGATGTCCTTCTCTAAATATTTGCTCACTTTTTTTCCACTATTTGACTTTCCTCCATTGCCAAAGGGTAATTCACTTTCCAGCTAGCACGGAAATTCTAGAGTTTAATGTTGAAGAAAGTGTTACCGGGATGGATTGCTGAGACCTGGGGAGTGGAATAACTGCAGTCGTCAGCTCCAATTATGGCAGATATGTGAAAAGGAACTGGGACTGAACCTGCTAGCCAATCTCATAGCCACAGTGTGAGTGGAATTACTCAGTTGGGGCTACTATATGTAATATCAGTCAGAGATATTTGATGTTGTTTTGCATTATTCCTCATCCTTTTGAGGGAAAATCATTGCAAATACAGTGCTGAAAATCAAATTTTCAATGTGTTAGGTATTTTCAGCAGCATTTTTTCTGGTCATTTTTTGCTCGCAAAAAATGTTTATATATTTACACACATATAAATTACAAATCTATTTTCATAGCTGCTGCTGCCATCCTCAAATAGGAAATATATTGGCAGTACTGTGCTTCCCAAAACCTCATAACTTCCACCGCTAAGGTCCTCTCATGAAGCACACACTCAATTTGGTGAGTCTATTATGCAAGACAGGCTGTAGCATACTTGTTTCAACAAAATGTTAGAGAGATTCGAAATTAATACTCTTCTTCATGAGCCATCTTGCCTTATATTTTTCCCTGCTATTGTCTCTTTTACTTTACAGCTACTTCTACTTCTGGTCCTGACACAATTACTTTGTGATTCCTTTTATTCCTCTTTCTGCCTACTTCAGAACTGAATTCCTGCCAACTTTACTCCAACTATTCCTCGTTAATACCAGAAAGACCACCCAAGATTGTGCCTTTAAGGCCGAAGTGAACAAATTAGAAACCTTCCTTCCCTGAGTTTAACAGAGTGTCAGTACCCTTCAACTGATTCTAACCTAGTGCAGATTTACCTAACAACAAAACAGCAACGTGAGAGAGTGGTGAGTGTAACAATTCCAGCATGAGGCACTTTGTTTCAACCATTCCGTAGGGTGTCCATTTAATTGCTTACTGATCTGATCCACAAAGCACTATGAGCTCACAAAAAGCAGAAAGGGTAGGGGAAAAATGTTAAGGCAGAGACCAAAGATGATAAACAGGGCTGATTCTCAGGCCTTAGACCACTTCTGTAGAAAGCGTCTTTGCTATTGTCACCACCTGATGCATTTTTTAACCCTCCATCTGATACAGGCTGGAAAAGAGCTGTTCTCCTATTTTCTGGCACAATAGCAGTAGTGGACAGATTATCCTCCAGACTGGAGAGGGTGAAATTAAAAAAAAAAAAATTAAGGAAGTAGGAGAAAATATATGCAGGTCATGGATGGCTAGTAAATTATGCCAGCAACCGGCCTTGAAGTCATCTGTTTAGCCTTTTTCATGTCAAATAAGGAAGTTCGGTTTGACTCAACTTCATTTGAGTTCTGTAGAGAGTTGAATTACTGTGGTCCTCATCAGACGCCAGCCACAGGGTAAAGCAATGCTGGCAGATCCTTTTATATCTCAGCATAAAAAGAACAAGGAATTTACATAAACTGACGGTGGGTCATTATGGAAGTTAAAGGCTTCTTCCGTATGGAAAGTGTGCAGTTTGCAAACAGACATCGAAATCACTTCTCAACTACCAGTCAGGTTACTCTTTTAGACAGAACTCTTATTTATCTTATGTGCACAAATATGCTCCATATTAAAAACTGCAAACAGATTACTGTTACTAACACAGCAAAATACAGCTTCTACCATTTCTACAGGCTTAACAACATTTTATATAATATCTCTCCTTATTGTTTTATTTTTCACAGTATGTGGAACAATCCTTCATGCCTTATTGTACTGTCACAATACTATAGGCAATATCGTACCCAGACAATGTTGAACACTAGATAAATAATTAGTTAAGTATTGCAAAGATTACAGAAGGAATTCAGGGCTGTATTAAAAATTTGGTACACAGGATAATAAGAATTAGGACCTTATAATCTTGTAATATATTAACCCTATAGCCATAACTGTTGATATGTTATTTTTTTTGATACAAATTTCAGTAAAAGGGAGACCCATACTTATTCAGAGTTAATATTTGGTATCTATGAATGATGAAGTTTTCAAAACAGTGTGTATACTGATTCTGTAGGACAAGAGAAGACCCATGAGTTGTGCAGGAAATCCTTCTATAATAGACAATGTAGAGTAATCATCTTCAGTGGTCTTCTTAGCAGAATAGGGTGAATTCATGAGATCAAAAAAAATATATTGTCAGCTCATCCCTATCTATGTCAAGAACTACCAACGTGAGTGATATCTACACTGTCAAGCTTAATGTTTTCCATTTTTCTGGCTCTTGTAACAGAACACCTGCAAACAAAACTGTGCTTTCCACTTGTTCTAAAATTTAACTGCTTTAAAAGAAAATTCAATTCAAATTATTTATTGGGTCACTGGGTACTAGATGTAGCAAACTGGTCTTATGGCCCAGCTGGCTCCCAGGAGGGCTGAAGAAGAGGGACATTTAGTAGCCAAACAAGTAAGTAACCAGCATCTGACTGGCATAGAACTCCTAGGTTACTGCTTATATCGATTTATATGTTAAAAATACTTTGGGGCTTTTAATTAATTTATCTGAAGATAAAAAAATAAATGAAAGCTTAGTTCTTCTGGCTGTTTGCCCCAAGTATGAGTCATAGGAAAGTATTAATTATTTAAAGTGAAAGCTCTTGCTGTTATGGCAAATATCTCCCAGATCTTTTCCCACTTCTTCAATTTTTGACAAATCAATAAAAATAGAGTGCTGATTATTAGAAATATGAGCACAGAAGTACTGCTACTTTGGTGAGTCAGCTACTCATAAAGAAGCTAATACCATTTTGACTTAAAAATGAAGAAGTAAGTTTAGAGACCAAAATAATATCTTTAATCTCCTTTTTCACTGCAAAAGTATATGCATTTGAAGTCTTAGATGTCATCTTTTTCTTTAATTACAAATTACTCTAAAACACTTTAAAAGCTGAGAGGGGCATATGACACTCATAAATTTGCAGAATTGCAAGCAAGTGAAAGTTTAAAACCTCCAAAGCCATTTTCACAGATTGCCAGAGCAATACAAAGATAAGTGTACTTTAGAAAGATCACTCAGATTTGTCTTCCTTTTGAATACTTATCCTCGAAATTTGTCAGCAGTAATCTCTTATCTCCAGATACATTTCTGAAAGGTGGGAACCAGTAGAAGATTTTGGGGTCTAAAACAATGCAGAGAGGAGGGAAAATGAACAATATGAACACAACAATGAAAAAGAAAACCCGTTACAGACATTTTCTTTCCTAAAATTCCCTGTGGATGATATTATAATTTAATAACAAATTTTATTTTTCCACATTAGTATCTCTCCAAGGTATAAACACAATGGACAATGTTTTTATATTTAAATTTGTATTCCATTACAATCTATAAAGAATCAATGTTAAATGTTACAAGCATTTAGATTCAAAACAGGTGTATCCATTTTTTTAAATAAAAATGAGCAATCAAGATTAGAAAAAGCAGTCTAAATCCTAGCTAACCCATTCAACATGTTCTCCTTTTCTACTGCAGACCTCAATCATTCCCATGTGAGTAGGGAAACCTTGAGTACGAAATGTGAGGCAGATCAGTAGACTGCAAAATAGGTACAGAATAACATACAAAAAGACACTTAGTCAGTGATTAAATTTCCTAGGCCTAATTTTATCTGAATTCTATCCCCTGGATTTGAAGAATATTTTAACAGATTTCCAAATTTATTTTCACAGAGTTGAAGCTTCTCAACTTAATATCTTGATATAATGAACATACCTATAGTAGTGTCTCAGCTGCAAGTATAACCTAAGCATGAAAAATTGTGTAACTGAATGGCATGTAATTCTGAGTGATGCAAACTGCCTCTAAAACTTTATTAGAGCAATTTAAAGGAACAATTACTGATTGAGCATTTCGGACTTTTATGACATGCCTTTAATGACTTCTAATATACTTCAAAGAGAGCATTTTTAAACCCTGGCCTAGATCACTCTACATCAACCATGAGGAACATTTCCTGCCTGAAGGCAGTTTGTGAATTTGTCAGCTGTTACAATAACACACATTTTAGCACTACCTAGTAGTGATGAGAAAAAAGATAATTGAGATTTACCCTTAATACGTGAACTAGATGTACCATTTTCAATGGCTATGGCAGATAAAAATAATGCCTTAAATAATTTGAGTAAAACCCCTCACGTTTTGACTAAGATTACTCTAGACACATGTTAACTATATCTCCATGTTTCCAGGAAAATCCCAGCATTATGACCTTCTTTTCCCTTGATGCAGCAATTGAGCCATTTCACTAGCAGCAAAAGTGGGTCTTGGAATGAGGAATTCTCTTCCTCCCCAGTGGTCTGTGATGGAAGTAGATGATCTTCCAGTTTAACTCCAGAATCTCTGGGTAAAGCTTAGATTCTGACAAGAGATCAGGTAAAGCTGACCTCTATTTTTCATTGCTCTGTATTCACTGTATACTTAACTGCAATAGTTTAACGATATCACTTCATTGCTCAAGAACAACAGACAATTGCCTTGAATTTTTAATGGGGTATGTCTTCAAATAGGGAAGATTCTCAATATTAGTTACACCTCTTGTTGCAGTTCTTGTATCTGAAGAATGAGCTTCCCAAATTCACACTGGATTTGAGGTAGCCTTCAAGAAATTTTTCCAAAAGGGTGAAATCAGATATCATTAAAATGATTCAAACTCTGGTGCCTGGCCCTGATGGTGAAAGTAGACTTCTGTCATGTACAAATGATGCTGAATGGATGTTAAAAGACAAGTCTACTTATATTCCTGTGTACTGATGTTTAGAATTAGGATTACAGTATTAATTTGCAATGGTGATACAAAAATTAAATTTATTTAGGAGGAGGAAAGGGAGAATTTAATTAGAAGACATGTTACAATAAAGCCAAATAGTAGTTACCTTGGACTGAAGTTATCATGGCAATTAATATCCAATTACTCTGCTCTCTAATAAGCACTGCATCCTACAGCTGTTCAAAACATAATACTTTTGCAATTAAAATGCATTTTTTAAAAAGCATAAATTCCTTTAAGGGTAAAAACTTCATTTGGCAAAAGATTTTTATGTATTTCTTAGGAAGAAAGTCAAACAAATTTTGTGTTCTTCACAATTCTTAAGGATTTTATTCTAGATGTAGTTAGTCCCAGGTCTAGTCTGTAGATAACTAAAACTAGGCAAGATTAATTCTACTATTGAAGCAGGAACTGAATGTGGCAAGGGATGTATAGAAAAACAGGAAGGGCTTCTACAGGTACGCTAATCAGAAAAGGAAGGTCAAAGAATGCCTATACCCTGATAAACAATTCTGTTAAACTGGTAAATAAAAAGGAAGAGAAGACTGAGGTATCCAACAACTTTTTGCCTCAGTCTCCAATGGCAGCCTCTCTTCCCACAGTTCATGGTCAGGTGGAAGCAGGATGGGAACTAGGGTAGCAAAGTCCCTCTCACTTCAAGTAAAGATCAGGTTCATGACCACCTGAGGAACCTGAATATACTTAAGAGCAGGTGCAAGATCCTGCACCTGTGTTTAAGCAACCGTGGTATCAACACACAGGCTGAGAGCTGAACAGATTGAGTGTATCCCTACCAAGAAGGACCTGAGCTAAATGAAAAGCTAGACACGACTCAGCAATGTGCACTCATAGCCCAGAAAGCCAATTGTATTCTGGGCTGTATCAAAAGCAGCACAGACAGCAGGTTGAGGGAGGTGATTCTGCTCCACTACTCTCCTCTGGTGAGACCCTACCTGGAGCATTACATCCAGCTCTGGGGTCCCTAACATGGAAAGGACATTGACATATTGGTGTGAGTCCAGAGGACGGCCATAAAATTAATCAAAGGGATGGAAGAGCTATCCTACAACGAAAAGCTGAGCAAACTGAGATTTTTCAGCCTGGAGAAGAGAGGGCTTCAGAGTGACCTAATCGCAGCCTTCCAGCATCTGAAGGAAATGTACAAGAAAGATCAAGAGAGACTACTTACAAGAGCATGTAGAGACAGAACAAGGCAGAATCAGTTTAAAGTGAAAGATAGGAGATTTAGATTATCTATCACATACTGTGAGGGTGGTGAGGCACTGGAACAGGTTTCACAGAGAAGTTGTGGGTACNAAAAAGCCGTTTTGAGAAGAGATGCCTTCAGCTTAGAGTTCCCGGGAAAAAGAGAGGAGACAACATGCTCTCCCAGGCCGAGCTATAGTACAGCCCCCCTTCCCAGCATTCCTTCTGGGTCCCCCGGGCTGATGGGAAAAAAAAACCTTGGTAACCTGGCTACTCCTCCCAGCCAGGATGTAGGCATGAGAGAGAGAGTTATTTTTTCTTTGTCTTCCTCTGTGGTTTTAACCCAAACCATTACACCAAGCCATTCCACGATTCTATGATTCTACCTTGTTGTTTTTCTGGATGAAGTAGAAATCTCATCTGAGTTCTGAAAAACACTTTTTTGATTTCCTCTCCTGATATACCTTCCACAGCTTTTGCCACACAAGTGGGCAATTTAGCTTCGGTTTATAATGTGAGAGCAAAGAAACATTTCAGAACTTCAGCATTATAGAATATCTGTAGTCTGAAATTATCATCGTTAATCAATATATACAACATATACATATACGTGTGTATATAACATACAACATATATACAACTGGCTATAATCCGGTAATAATTGGTGACATCACAAGAGGGGAATGTCAGCATCCTAAAAAAATGATGTGGCTTTATTGTCTCATATAAAAGCATTTTAGCAGGATTGCATAAGTTACCAAACACTCCACAGGTTGACCCTTATCAAAAGAGATGTTTTGATGTTCTTGAAGAAATACAGATTTTTGTTTAAAAAAAAAAAATAGAAGAACTTATCAGACAATCCTCAGAAAAGCACACTGAACTTGGCACAAAATGAATCAGCACTCTCCAATATTAAAATATCCATTAACAAATATCTAGATGTCAGTAAATCCATTTATATGTTATGAATAGATGTAGCTGGGCTTGCTCAAACCTGTCTTTCCTGAGAAAGAGATGGGATGGGATTCTGGTAACAAATTTTGAAATAAAGCTTTACTTTTATTCTCTGCATGTCAATAAGAATTCAAGTTAAGCCTCACACAATTAAAGCAATATAACACTGCACAAGTTACTGAATTTGTTCAGGAATACTTAATAGTCTGTATATTACAGTGTAGAAAGGATGTAATGTACCACATCATTCCAAAGGAGAAGCAAGTTTTGAAGGACATTATTTCTGCAAATAGAAAGTGTAACTATTTTTTTTTAACTACAGAGAGAAAAGTAATTCTCTCTGTATGTGTGTGTATATATATATATATATATACATGTTATATACACGTTATATATAACATAGACCAGAAAAAAATCACAAGATTGCCGTTATGATGCAGAATTAAAATAAATTTCAAATAATAATTCAAGAAATCATGTAGAAATGTTCAACCAGAAAGAAAAATTGCAGGCAATAAAGATGCAAGAGCAGCAAACACTTTGACTTATTTTCAGTCTGCTGTTCTCCACTCAAAGAACAGTACAAGGGCAGATGCTGGAGTGCTCCTGTACACAACAAAATTCCACTGATGAGGAGAACTATTCAGAAGATGTGTTATTGGATGTTCAAACTTAAAGTAAATCAGATTCCTGAACTGTAACTGAGACTTTGAAATGATAGATTTTTAAAGTGCTCAACTTGACCTAACAAGAACATACAAACGCAGAAAAGTTTTAGAGATGTGTTGTCAAGTCACTGGATGTGCTCAGTGTGTGATATCCTTTTGCACAGGAGATAGCATATCTGCTTATCCCTAGAGACCTCCTGTGCTAGCATTAATATCCTTCCACCACTTAGTACACAAGCTGGGGCCAAATCTTCACCGTCTCTTCCTCTCCTTTGAAGATTCTAGGAGACATTGCCTGCCTTCTTCATAGAAGGAAAAGTGTGAGAACTAGGGCTGTTTTATAGGCAATCTGTCTCACAGTCTCCAGATGAAGCTGTGGGGAGAATACAAGGTTTCATTCCAAACAGTTCAGTCAGATAGGCTTAGGATCCTCCTAGGGATGTCAGTATTGAGCCCATAATCCTCTTGAGTCCAGATTAAAATAAAATTTCTGTACCACAGGAACAGCACTGACCCACGAGAACCACAGGAAGGAGTGCCACCATCATGTTGCCTGCAGGGTGAGATAA
>VYZS01022491.1:3513-15756 GCA_013400695.1 Neodrepanis coruscans
TTTTGTTGTCATTCAGTCCAGATAATTTTTGAGGTTCATTTAGTTGCTGTTAATAAAAAAGAAAGACAGAAATACTGTGTACTGGCAAAGCAGGGTACTCAGAAATCCACTCCTCAAATCACAATCCCTTCAGATTTTGCTAGTGACATGACAGCGAGTTAGTTATTTCCTTCAGAGACAGGAGCACTGACTTGGCTTCTCTTCATGACTTGGTGCTTTCTCTTGGGGGAACAATGTCACAGCCACGTTCTGCAGACTGCATCGTATTTTTGCTGCCTTTGGAAAGAGCATTTCCAATGCTGAGNAAAAAATTAATTTATTACCAATCAAATCAGAGTAGGATAATGAGAAATAAAATAAGCCTTAAAAACACCTTCCCCCACCCCTTCCTTCTTCCCAGGCATAACTTTACTCCATATTTTCTCTACTTTCTTCTCCACAGCAGCTTAGGTAGACAGGGAATGGAGGTTGTGGTCAGTTCATCATGTTTTCTCTGCTGCTCCTGCCTCCTCAGGGGGAAGAGTCTTCACACTCTTCCCCTGCTCCAGTGTGCAGTGCCTCCCATGGGAGGCAGTCCTCCATGAACTCCTCCAATGTGAGTCCTTCCCATATGCTGCAGTTCTTCACAAACTGATCCAGCATGGGTCCATCCCATGAGGCACAGTCCTTCAGGAACAGGCTGCTGTCACAATTCCTGCCAGCAAACCTGCTGTACCNTCAAATCACAATCCCTTCAGATTTTGCTAGTGACATGACAGCGAGTTAGTTATTTCCTTCAGAGACAGGAGCACTGACTTGGCTTCTCTTCATGACTTGGTGCTTTCTCTTGGGGGAACAATGTCACAGCCACGTTCTGCAGACTGCATCGTATTTTTGCTGCCTTTGGAAAGAGCATTTCCAATGCTGAGCACTTGAAGGTTCATACTGAGGAGGAAGAGATTGAGAAAAAATGCACTAGCGGTACTCAAAATAATGATTGAAGATGAATGAGTTGCTGCTCTGCACATAGTCTCTAAACGCCATCATTAGAGCTAACTGAGTAGTAGGCTGGTGAAAGGAGTGTTGCCTTTACTCAAGTGGTGATTAAACTGTGCAACTCACTTCCATGGGAAAGTGAGGCAGAAATTTCTGAAATTTAAAAATATTCTACCTGTCATTTATTTCCTTATTCACATGTATTTAGAGCCCAGTAGACAGAGATAGCTTAGCTGACACAAGANTTCACAAACTGATCCAGCATGGGTCCATCCCATGAGGCACAGTCCTTCAGGAACAGGCTGCTGTCACAATTCCTGCCAGCAAACCTGCTGTACCATGAGCCTCTTTCTCCATGGGGCCACAGGTCCTGCTTGGAGCCCGATCTAACACAGTCTTCCCATAGGGTCATTGCCTCCTTTGGGCATCCACCTGCTTTGGCATGGGGTCCTCCACAAGCTTTGGGTGGATCTCTGCTCCACCTTGGGCTGCATGGGTACAGCTGCCTCACCATGATCTGTAGCATGGGCTGCAGTGCAGCATCACTACTGCTGATGGGTTTGTCCTTGATCAGTAGTGGATCCCTCTTGGAGTTGGCTGGCATCAGCTCTATTGGACACAGGGGAAGCTTCCATCAGTTTCTCACAGAATCCATCCTGGAAGCCCGGCCTTGCCATGCAAACGGAATACAAACTGATAAACAAATGAGGCACCAAAGTTAAGTCACTAATCGAGGGATACACAAGAATTCAAAAAGGGTAGTAAAAGAACAGCAGGAATTTGGATGCTGGTGTCCACCTCACATTGCTAGTGTTATTGTATAATTGAGTTTTCTTGACTTTCTTAAAATGTCCAAAGATGAGAATTTTAAAAATACGGTGTTTTGCTTGTGCAAAACACACCTCTACAATCCCTGACAGCATCATACCAGGATCCCAGGATAGCTCCAAACACGCAGGCTCTGCAAGTGAGGCATAGCAGTATCTGCAGCGTCAGTGCAGCATCCAGGAAGCCAGCCAAAGTGAATTGCCCTGCTGAGATTGCTGTGCTGTTTCCAGGGCTTCAGGGAGGCAGTGCCAGAATTTCATGGCACTGCATCATGCTCCATGTATGCACCCAAATCTCCACTGGTCCACAGCCAGGTGCTCCCAGAAGCAACAGCACAACATGTTCATAGAGAGGGCAACACTTCTTTTGTGCAAGTGCAGCTACAGTTTTAATTGCGTGAGGAGTCTTGCCTTCATTCCATGCCAGTGATTCATGGCAAACCCAGAAGTTCTGGGAGTAGAGAGGCCCAGCTGACAGTGCAGTCTGCAGAGGAGTTTCATTTTGCCCCTCTGAATCAGGAGCAAATTAATGGTCCCTCCACATTAGGTCCCCATTCAGGACTGTCACTAAAAACAGCATGCATAGGAGAATGAGAACCAACCAGGCTGGAACTATTGAGAGAAATTCATCTATGCAATGTTTTTGCACTTAAAAACTGCCATGCACTAATTTGAGAGCCATGTAAAGGATGGTTTCTGAACAGCCCAGTCTCAGCAGCTTGCAGGGTTCATTTCCTCTCGCTCATTGAATGTTGGTGAGGACCACCAGAGGTGCCGCCTTGTGCAGCATTAAGATATTTGTCACGGTCTGAGATGGAAATCCTATCTGGTATAATTATTTTATATTAAAATAGATGAAATTTTGATATGGAAATATAGAATGTTGAACATTACATTAGCCAGAGAACAGGATATTCATCTTTACTTTAATTTGTAGACTTCATAACTTTGTTTGCATTCACTACAAGATAACTAACTGTACATTCCTGAAAAATGACATGTTGCATGAAAAGACTTAACAAAAGCCACAGTGCTAATAACTTTCCCGTAGATCAGGGAGGACAGATCTCTCTGTGGTTTTACAGACATGGACCAAGGTTTGCCTTTATCATTTTTAACTAAATTGTAATGCTGTCATGGCTGCACATTAAAGGAAGTTTCTCTTGATGAACTATTTTACTCAGTCATGTGAAACTTGATTTATTCTCCTGGAACAAACATAAAAAGGGTAAAAGCTTCATTTGGGGAGCTTGTTTGGTCGCAAAATACAGACATAGCTAATCTTCTAGAAATAGGTATATAAATTTATTAATTTTTTTATCTGCTGTTGCTCAACACATCTTGAATTTTTGGAAACCATTTGTGGGATTATACCTTGAGGCCTGAGAAACTGAAGGCAGGGCACTGAGAATACATGTGGAGGAAGATAGTAATATACTGTCATTGATTATTTTGAACAGTGAGGAGTAAAGTACGTCTTGGAGGGCAGAAGGGTAAAAAATGCAACTGGCTGCTTTCTGGAGGGCTATAAAGCATTGATTTTAAATAATAAAATCTTAATCAGGATATGTCTGTATTTTGGAAAACCTCTCTGGTACTGTGCTAACTGTAGTTACCTGAGATAACCACCTTCAATAAGTACCTACACAGGGATTGTGGTCTTTGTTAAAGAAAAAATTAGTCCATCACATAGCAACATAGAAATTGCTGTGGCTGAGAACTGAATCTTTGTATATTTGGAGCAGTAATAATATAGATTTTTAAAATCAAGAGTCTTTACAAACTCATGCACTGCTCTTGCAATTGTTCTTAGTCTGCTTCTGCTCTGTGGCTGAGGCAGATTTTCAGCTATGCTACACCCAAAAATAAATGCAATTTCCTGTTCAGCTAACATATTTGCATTTATAGGCTTGCAATCAGGACTTCAAGAGAAGTGGACTTTTCAGTTTAAAAAAACATAAAAATACCTAATTTTAATTATTTGTAACCAAAGAAATCCCTTAAATATGCAACTTGCATCTTAGATGTGCCATCAGCATTGATTTAGGAGTCTGTGTTCCACAAATTTAATACATTTCAACAGATTAAAAAAAAAAAAAGAAACAAAGCTCAACAACCTTTAACTCATGTTATAATAGTTTAAAAGAGCATTAACTGAACCACCAGGGAAAATGAAAACCTATAATCAGACAGAGTCATTACTCTATACTATGTTCTGGAAGATTTAAATCCATGAATTAAAAAAAAAAAAAAAAGTAGATATTTATATTTTTGTTGTTGTTTTTCTCTCTTACCCTGGACATATGGCACTTAAAATTGTGCACAGACCCTTTGTAAAAACAGTGTGAGTTAAGCACAGAGTATTGCCCAGACGTGTAGCTTTAACTGTGAATTTCTTTTCCTGGGTACCAGGGGGTGAAAGTCATATTTTAGGTGTTAACCAAACATAGGGTGCATTTGGTTGTTTTGCCATCAATTTTTAATATGTGAAAAACTCGATGTCTCTTAAATAATTAACTGTTTTTAATAAGTGTCAGAACTGTCTCCTGGTTTCCATTTGTCCTTGTGGCTCAGGCAAAGCCCTGCTCTGGAGTTGTCTCTTGTGGCTGGCTCAGAGGTGGGCACTCCCCCCGCCAAAAGTTTTCAGTGACGACAAATCATAACTGGTTTGGAAATGAATCGATTCACGAGGCCTGTTGCCAGAGGTCAAATTTGCAATTGCATGGAAATGTTAAGGTGCAATTGCTTCAGGCTTTAATGAACTCCAAAAAGAAATATGCAGGCCTGTAAAGCTCATCCATTAGATCCTGACCTACAAATGGCAAGGAATAACAGCAATGCAACCAAGAGGTGTGCTGACTAAGGGAATTACCTTGATACAATTAGTTTTCCATGTTTTGGCATTTAATCGTGATGTCTAGGCAAAAGGGAGAGCATATAGAAATTACAAATTACCGTAAGAACAGTGTTTCTGACCATGTGTGGATTTTCTCCTGCTTTCCCTTGCCCTTAGCAGCAGCAGAGACAGCTCTCCTCCAGCTTTGGAAAGGAAAAGGTGACAGTCTTTGGCTGATGGAGGGGGGATGCACACCCTGAAAGGCAGCTCACCCTGGCCCCAAGGACAAGCAGGAGGTGGAAACTCCCTTGGTCAAGGAAATGGGAACAGGGCAATGTTTCTTCTCAGAATCCTGCCTTCCCAAGTACAGGAAAGACCAATAATAGGAGTAATTTGGAGAGCTATTAATAGATTGCATAAACCAACCTGAGAACAAAGAGAAAAGTAATCACACTCCAAATGAATTACCAGGTCTTTCTAAGGGGATGACAGAAGGAAAGTTTGTTTCGTTTATGGCATTGGTGTTGTATTGTAGTAATTATATTCATCCTTCTTTTCACAGTAAAAATTCTCTGCTTGCTTAAGACCCCTGAGATTTTAATTTAAAAATTGTTACCAGACATGGACCAGAGATAAACACCCCTGTCTGAGTACATGTTAATTGGAGACAAGCATATGCTCCAAGTATCTCAGCTAAGCTCTCCCCTCTAATGAGACAAACTTCCCACAGTCCAAGAGAGCCAAAAAATCCAGCCCTGAATGTGCAGCTACACCTGGCCTCGAGTCCTCAGACTGGAAAGTGTCCACATCCACTTCCATGCTGTTTTGTGAGGCTTGAGCCCTGATGTTGTGAGGAATGAATGCTGTGAAGGGATCTGGCATGGTTTCAGTGCCAGGTACAAAACAAACACACAAACAAGCAAATAAATAAATAAACACAGTTCTCATTTGGCACAAACCTCCTAACAACATAAATAATCATAACCTGATTAACAAACTGGTCAGTGTAAAACAAAAGTAATGACCTTCCTTTGCCTTCCTGCTCTTACCAGGATGATCACAAAAGGTTATCTGTTTGAATAAATTAATTAGAGTCATCCAACTGGCTTATTTGCCAAGGGGAAATTTGGGCAGCTTCCCAAGATGTCTTCCCCTCAAAGGTGCCACCCAGTCAGTGGCCTGGGCAGGACACTTTCAGGCAGGTGAGTGCAGGTGTCAGGGACAGCTCTCAGCAGAACAGAGAAACCATGGCAGGGCTGACCAAGCCACATTGGCCAGTTCTGGGCAAGTGAGTGTACAGTGAAAGGGATGAGATGGGTGTCATCCTGTAAGCCCCTGCCTTTCTCATGGCCAAAAGTCTTTCCTCAATAGCACTTTGGAGGAGGTCAACTAATTGGGAAACAAAAAGAAGGGAGAAAAGTTTCTCCTATTTATGGAGAACACTGCTTTGAGCCCGGGTACCAAGGAAAGCAGCTCTGCTTGTGTGTATTACAGTGTATTTTTTCCTCTTTTCTGCCTTGCTTATTTTTTTTTCCCCATTCAAGGACCAGGTCATTGCTTCTGATCCTCTCTCTCAAGAACTGACACTTAAAGTGCAAATGAAGCTAATGACAAGAGACAATATTTTAATGTTAATTAGATATTTCATGTGTCTTAGTTCATCAGAGCAATATTGCTCTTTTATGTATTACATGAAAGCAGAGCTTTAGCTTGGAGGAAAACAGGGAACACTGTTGGCCATAGAAGTAATATTCTTGGGTTTGTAATTATTAAAATTATTGTTACATTTAGGAAATCCAGGAAACTTTGAAAGGAAGATACTTAATAATAATAATGGAGCTACTGCACTATAGGAAGCCCTGGCAAAGGCTTTATATCTTTCTTTTTCCTGCTACGTAAGTTGGCATTGTAAAAGCTGTAGTCTCCCAAGCTCTTGCTAGGAGAGCAGATTTGGCTTTTCTGCAGGATTGTATTCATATATGATGCAGATACTATGCCTCTCTTTACCTGAGTCCCCCCCTACTTCCCTTCCTATGACATATTACCTTTTTAATAGTTATGTTAAAACACCAATGTGAGCTGCTAACACTGTGCACCCCAGTGAAATGGTGTAATGATGATGTTCACCAGAACTAGGTACATAAGGTACAATATTTTCTATGAATGTTTGCATTCCTTGTGGCCTGGTTTCTGCTCCTTTTGTGTTCATTCACTGGCTATTTGAGGAGTTGCATTTCACTGCCAGGAAGTATTTATACAAAGCAAATTTCAAAGTTGTGTGCACATATTTGAAGAAAATGAAATTTAAGGCCCTGTCACAGCAATGAGCTCCTTCCAGAGAGACTTCGTATGTGGACCCTGAATGCAGAAAATGCCTGGAGAAGGTCACTGCCTCAGTGAGAGCTGCATTCACCCCCCTCCATGATATCCTGGCTGTGGACACTCACTAATGCATTCAATTAAAGATGAGTTTTTAAGAGATTAAAAAACTCAAAAAAATCATGTTATGATTTCCTGACCATTTCTGTTTAAGCTGGACTTGCTCTTGAGATCACTCTGGGCAGAAGAAATACATGAAAAACAGTATTTGTAAGGAACAACAGGGAATTTCAAAGTGAATTTATATATATATTCTAGAACAAGAAACATTTTTTATTTAGCAGTTGGTGTGGATGCCCACAACTAACAAGAACAGCAGTGTAAAAATGTAGTTAAGCCTTCTATTTTTGTCCACAGCTAGTATTAAGGCAAAAAAAAAAAAAGAAGTGTTAGGTCTGTGGTTTCTTTGTATGTTGTAGAGAGCAAAGACACAACAGAGAGTGAATTCATTGAATAAAGTAGTATTGCAGATGATTTGCTTGGCTTGGAACATCATTTTCCACAGTGCTTAATTGCTTTTTTTCCCAACATCATGCATCCCAAAGGAGAATCAAATTTATGGATAAGGTATTTTTTAAAACGCTGAAGTTTAAGTGGAGAGTTTTCTTAATGGTGCTTACTCAAAAGTAATACTACAACAGAGGTACTTCCCCTAAATGAGAGCATCAGGGTGAAATGAGGAGGTCAGGGTCACAGGGGCTGTTTGCATATCATGCCCAGAAGTCCAGGTTCCCAGGTTCTCAGACTGGGGAGCTCCCGCCAACCAGGCTTGAAGCAGGTTTGACACTGAAAGTGACACGGAGCTGGGGAATGAAAAAGATTGTGCAGCACAGAATCAGCCCACACTGGTTGGAGATCCACAGCAGCACCAGTATCAGCTCCAAAACACCCCAGGTCCCATTCTTTCCCATCTCCCAATGTATGTAAGCATTGGAGATGGCATGCTGAAAGGATGCCAGAATGAGGATTTATTTTTTTATGAAAGAGAAAATAATTTCATAACTCTATATTAAATACATGCACACACATAAGATGGACATATGTGCTCACACAGCCCAGCAACAGCAACCTTGGTCCTGCAATTGCTTACAGAAAGGAAGAGAACTTGTGTGTTTGGGGTTCATTAATATACATTAAAAATTGTAAACGTTCTGCCTGAATAAAAGCTGTTTGCTTTACTACTTTAGGGTTTCTGCCCTTTTGGGACATACAATGGGCAAATTGAATACACTGATAGAGGGCTATAAGTGCTGTAAGTTATATTTAACTAAAATAAACAGGCAGATACAGACACTTCTGCTCTGCTATAAAAAGACTGCATATGCTCAATGCAGGTTTTCTTAAGGTAAGGGACAGAGCTTAGGAAGCTCTAAAGCAGCTAGATTTGCCCATATGGGAAGGCGGTCTTTCACTGATGATTTTGCAGACAGAAATTGCCCATCTGCACTGTTTGCAGGTGTTTTGAATGATTATATTATTAGCTCTGTCTGTTCAACTTTGCTTTTTTATGGTGGCTTTAGTATTGCAGTAAATAAAAAAAAAAAAAAAGAAATATATAAGCAGCCATCTGGTTCCCAATTTTGACTAGCGCTCTTTGTCAAGAAAGAAAAAAGAATTCTCAGATATTATTTCCTAGTTCTGAAACATTGGCAAATGAGGAGAAAAAATCCCCAAATTCTGACCTGAATATAAAATGGGAACAGAATTTTCTGCTTTTTATTTAACTTGCTCTGATTAATTAATTTAAAAGCAATTGTCTCTGTTCTGTTTCATTTACGCCTCTGTGAAGTCAGCAGAGTAGTTCTGGGCTTACACCACCCTTTTAGGAGCAGAATCTCCTCCTGATGAAATTGAGGGGGGGAATTAAAGTGAAAGCAATCGTTGTGAAACAATTTGCTATTTTTCTAAATGTGTAACAAAGACAGCTGGGAAGTGGTCCTTGCTGCTGGATTTTTCAGGGAGGATTCACGTTTCTCTTAGATATTTTTGCAAAGCAATGACAAAACTTTGCAAGACCTGCTATCTCTGCAATAAGTTCCAAATTCTTAGATTACATTTAGGTTTCTCCGAGCATAATATTTGATTATTGGCAATATGTTTCCAGTTAAATATTTTATGTGGTGCACAAAGGCCTCTTCTGCTCTCGAGCATTCTGTAAGTATTAAGNATTAAAAATTGTAAACGTTCTGCCTGAATAAAAGCTGTTTGCTTTACTACTTTAGGGTTTCTGCCCTTTTGGGACATACAATGGGCAAATTGAATACACTGATAGAGGGCTATAAGTGCTGTAAGTTATATTTAACTAAAATAAACAGGCAGATACAGACACTTCTGCTCTGCTATAAAAAGACTGCATATGCTCAATGCAGGTTTTCTTAAGGTAAGGGACAGAGCTTAGGAAGCTCTAAAGCAGCTAGATTTGCCCATATGGGAAGGCGGTCTTTCACTGATGATTTTGCAGACAGAAATTGCCCATCTGCACTGTTTGCAGGTGTTTTGAATGATTATATTATTAGCTCTGTCTGTTCAACTTTGCTTTTTTATGGTGGCTTTAGTATTGCAGTAAATAAAAAAAAAAAAAAAGAAATATATAAGCAGCCATCTGGTTCCCAATTTTGACTAGCGCTCTTTGTCAAGAAAGAAAAAAGAATTCTCAGATATTATTTCCTAGTTCTGAAACATTGGCAAATGAGGAGAAAAAATCCCCAAATTCTGACCTGAATATAAAATGGGAACAGAATTTTCTGCTTTTTATTTAACTTGCTCTGATTAATTAATTTAAAAGCAATTGTCTCTGTTCTGTTTCATTTACGCCTCTGTGAAGTCAGCAGAGTAGTTCTGGGCTTACACCACCCTTTTAGGAGCAGAATCTCCTCCTGATGAAATTGAGGGGGGGAATTAAAGTGAAAGCAATCGTTGTGAAACAATTTGCTATTTTTCTAAATGTGTAACAAAGACAGCTGGGAAGTGGTCCTTGCTGCTGGATTTTTCAGGGAGGATTCACGTTTCTCTTAGATATTTTTGCAAAGCAATGACAAAACTTTGCAAGACCTGCTATCTCTGCAATAAGTTCCAAATTCTTAGATTACATTTAGGTTTCTCCGAGCATAATATTTGATTATTGGCAATATGTTTCCAGTTAAATATTTTATGTGGTGCACAAAGGCCTCTTCTGCTCTCGAGCATTCTGTAAGTATTAAGCAGTGGATTTGTAGATTTATCTGGTGTCTGAATACCTTTTGCTGCAAATTGTTTCAGAGCTGGATTGCAGCTTTACCCAGTTGTTTAATGTTGCCTCTATATTCATGAAATTGGAATTATGTAACTAAATGTAGTAGATTGTCAGCAAATCTTCCTTGGAGAGATGGTGCCAACACTCACAAATATGACCCAAATCCAGATATTCTCCAAGTTCACAAAAAAACACATGGACTGCCTTCTGCTCTCCATGAGCAGCAGTGCCACACATGGGACTTGTAAGGGAGGCAGAGGTGTGCAGCTGGCTAAGAGGGCATGTGGGACTGGTTCAGCACCAGCACTTGCAAAATAAAACCAAGTATTCCCCGAGATTTAAAGACATCTGAGTCAAGTACTTGACATACAACTGAAGACTGCATTTACCTGCTTGCTCCTGATCTACTCCTTCCTGAGATTGAAGGCATTTGGAAAGACAGCCGCCTGTAATGGGTTACAAGTTATTCCAGGCACACCCAAATCCACGCAGAATGAGGAGCAAAATGAGAAGTGTGCAGATCACTGATTGAACATGGCAATGTTGGTGTGCAAGCCCCTGGGTGTATTCACCCATCAGGTGCACAGTCCCTGGTGTGGTGTGATGGCACTACAGAGCTGCTGTTTATAGAAACAGACAACCGTAACAGGAATTTGGCAGGATGGTGTTGGCTTTAAGGCTGCTCATCACCATAAAATTTGCTTAAATATGCCCTTCCCCACTACTTGCCTCGCTAGTTTAGAAACAACATCATTTCTTCGGATCTTTTTGTCTTGTCCAAACAATTAACTCTAACCTACTCATTATTTCTGAGTCTGGGCAAAATATATACATCCAGTTTCTGGGAAATGGAAGTAGCATATGGCAGGTAATTGCTTGGGGTTTGTTTACTGGAGGTTTTATATTGGCATACTGTATTTCTGCTTGCTTTCTATCAATTCAGATACTAAACTAAAACCACGATCATATAGTTCATTAATCTTCTATGCATCTATGCCATTAATATTCTAGTAATCTGATAATTTTATCCTTAAATTAATAGAAGCCAGCATTTCTAAAAAGATTATATACTTTTGCATCAGCCATGTGACTAATAGCAACACAGATCCTAACTCTTCCTCATGCTGAGTACACAGGTAATGTAAGTATGGCTTGGATCTTGCTTTAATCCTTAAGAGCACTCTTAATTCCCCAGGCACACGTGCTGAGGCTGAGACATCATGTTTTTCAGTAGACATTGTAATCCGTGCACTGTTACAAGACTGTAGCAGCTGAATGGTGATATCAGAAATGAGGAAGGTAAACAGCTCTGAGCCAACTGTGCCCTGTTGTGGGAACTTCTCAGTGAGCTGAAAAAAGAAAATTCTTAAAGAAAGTATCGAGGTCTTTATGATCCGGTGATAGGTGCATGGAAGACAACCCTGAGCAGAACAACCAAGCAAACTAAACACCAACAAAACAACCAAAGCAAACAAAAAACCCCAAAAACATAAACAAACCCCAGAAAAACCCAAACAGCAGTCTGCAGCTGTGTCTCTTCTTACTGAANGGTATCTTGTTCATTTTCTTAGCTATAAGTTATTCAAAGACTGGCGAAGGAGACTAGAAAAGTCTAGAAGAGCACTATTTTTTATTATTCATTGGCAGATTTGGGGAATGTTTTGAATTGCTTTGGGATTTTCCAGGGCAAAATGTGTTTTGTAACTGTAGATCCACAAGGAAAAGACATGAGATATGAATTTCTTTTCTCTGGATCCTGGGATTTGGTTTACTTTTGTTGCAGATTTTCTCTCACTGTTTTCATGTCCTAGTTGATCACTACAAAATGACTAAAACCTGAGAGATGGATTTATTTTTTAACTAATGCAAATAATCATGTTGGTTATAATTGTTATTAGGGCTCCTTTGGGAATCTGTTGTTACAAGCACTCAACCCGTTTGTCTCTCCTTTGGGTCTCCAGGCTATGTTGCAATTTATAAAGATACCCAAGCCA
>VYZS01022494.1:0-25496 GCA_013400695.1 Neodrepanis coruscans
TATTTTCTAACCCACAACAACATTCTAGTTTAGGTCAGAGAAACAGGTTAGCATCATACTATTCTTATGCAGTGGCATCTGAAGATTTACCTGAGTCTAAAATTATGTCCTAATATCTGTCTTCATTGCATTAATTCTTTTTTCTTTCCTCTTGATTAGAAAAATAAATTACTTTTCTACTGGCCAAAAAGCAAGTTTAGTTGTTGTGGATTGTTGTGTGGAGGTTTTCTATTATCTCTAAATAATTAACTTTTGACTGTGGAGACAAAGAAATGAAGAATATCTTTGTGTACTTGGTTATCTTAGCCATAAGTCAGTTCCAAGCTGCCTTTCCTAACAGGTTATGTAATCATTGCAGAGATTTAAAGAAGAATAACTATTGTTTTACAAATTTAGTACCTCTCCTTTTGACATAGTTGTAGGGTCATTCATTTTTTTCATCAAGCTGTGCAGCTGGTTAACGAATCCCAAACTATTTTTATCATATACTAGAAAGAGTTACAAGAGCAAGTACAGAGATATTGTGTTGTAGGTGGTCATTGGGAAGAAAACTGATCTCCCCAAAATGTTGCAGTAGTGAGTTATTTTTTTCCAGTCTTCTTTCCTTCCAACTCAATTCAAGATCTACTGTGGATCTAAAAGAGAATCTTAATGGTGACCCAAAATGCCTAAGGGAAAAACAACAGTTACCAGCTGTTTTGTGACTATAAAAAAGGAGAAGGATGCCTAGAAGACAGTACATAAGTATGCACTATAGATAAAAGAAGAAAATTCAATAATATACACTTAAAATAGAGCTAAATAGTACCGCTGGAGGTGGATATTAAGGTTGATACACCATATTTAGTGAAGAAAAAATATACCAAATCAAAGACTGAGATTGATGCCTTAAGGAGTGCCTAAGAGATTTGAGAATTCACTATAGCTAGGTGGCTGAGTAACTTAGAATATTAAGGGTAAAAAACGGCCTGTCCTTCACATGTTTGCATTCTTCTGTATAGATAAAGAGGTAGCTAAACCAAAACATAGAAAGCTGGGCTTCTAGGCCTGGTGGGGACTAACAGGGGTGGGGATAAGCAATAAGGGACCATCCTGTTGGGTGTTTTAGGGGCATAGTAGTAACATGGGGTTTAGTTGGATAGATGAAAGGGGTGGGCACTAGAGGTTATAAAATTGGAGAGATTGTTATGAATTTCTTCTTTGGACCATCAGAGATCACTAGTAAAGCTGCTCTCTCCCTGCACTGTGAGTCTGTCTCGATTCTTATCTCAGCCCTGCCGGGCCCTGATGGCAACAAGATAAGTAAGGAAGGAAGGAGGTGTCTTGCAATATCTACATCAGAAAAAGCATGCGGGACATCTGGGATCTATTTACTTCTTTCAAATATTAAAGTCTAAAGAAAAATACAGACCACAGCTCAAGCCAACATCTTTTAGGAATGGACTGGTAGCAAGAATGTCAGAAATTTCTCAGGATAGATTCCAGAGAAATACCTCAGAACAGAGTAATAGCAATACTTGTAAATAAAATAAACATTACTAATGAAAATAAAAAACAAAGGCTGAAAAAAGGCAGTAGGTGGTGCATTCAGGTCAAAAAAGAAGGGGTGCATTCAGATCATCTTTTGGATCAGACCATATCACCAGCCTTCATTCCACATATAGAGATCTTCGTTGGCAAGACACTCCAAAAGACCTCAAACTAGATGGTAAAATAACCCCTTGAATAGAGATGACAATAGAATCAAGACCAGATGACCTCCCACTTTTCTCGTCTATTCACTCCCATCACAGTTCTTTTTTCTGTGGGTGCGGTACAGGTGAAGATTTTGTCAAAAGGCAGGAATACATTTCTCAGCAGAACCTGGAACTGGGCAGGGGGTCCGCAAAGAGTGTTCAAACTCCTACTTATTTTAAAACAAAGCATTCACCTTCTTGCTTGAATTTTATGTTGCCAGATGTAACAGCAATTTTGTTACACAACATGCTGACTGCCAGAGAACAGCCAGTGGGACATTTTGGATAAAACTGAATCGAGTTACCCATTATTACAGGAGAAGCTGTCCTTTTGAGAATTTACAAAATCCAACATTACTTGCAGAAGAAACCTTTTGTAGTACTGATGAATGACAGTCATACATGGGATTCTCCACAGAAAACAAGGACTTGCCAGCCCTGGCAGTTGTCTAATACAGCATTTGACACTGACTTCAGCCGAGTATAAATATAAAACAGTGCATAAAGGACATTGGCCTCTAACAGCAAAGAGACTGTGAGCTGAATTTAGTTATAGAAAAAACAGGTTCTAGAGGAGACTGTGTTGCTGCTGGAAGGTCAAAAAAAATTCTTCTCCCTTCCTTCTATTTTCTTAGTGGATGAGACCATAAAGAAAACCTGTCTTTTTTCTTGTCTTGGAGATGTATGTAAGGATATGAGACTGGAGAGAAGGATGATGCCTCGAGGTTTTTCTCTCATATTTCTGGGATTTTAACCTGATTATACAGTTTTTTGTAAGGCCTTTCCCATGGTTTGCAAAGCTCTGTTCAACATTCTTTCCGAGATAAAACGAGGTAACAAGGGCATTGTAGAAGCAAGGCCAAATAGAAGGCCCAGGCATCCTGAAGAAGCTCCAAGGGGGAGTAGCTCAAGGGAAAGACACAGGAGTGAAACAAACTGGTTGCATGTTTTGGGAGGCATTAGAATTGATGAATATTACAAATATAATGTGATAAGGGCTATTTCTCTCTCTTTTGGATCTGGAAACTTCCATTAAAGAACTGCAGCTTTTTACCTGTACCAATTTTGTTTGAAATTTTTCTCTGATTTTAGGCAACAAAGAAAATGTTAATGCCAAGTTATCAGCATGGCTTGTCAACCCTAGGGGTGGAAGGAAACCATAACATATCAACTTTACAGAATTAAATAAGGCTGCAGGTTCAAAATGAGTAAAAGGGCATGTGGACAAAAGAGCCAATTCTACTAGTACTTGATTTCGCCATATGAGGCGTTCATCATATATCCATGAAAAACGAGCTTCTCTTAAAATGAGCTTCTCTTTAAAATGCTTAAAGATCAGTTCTACCTAACTTGGGTATCTGACTTTTGCCCATATTTTATGCACTGGTGTGCATCTCATATTTAGGTCTACACAGCATAGATGAGTACATCTAAGTTTATGAGAGGAGTTCAGAAAGAAACATTTTTGGCCTGTGTTTGATCAGTTGAATAAACACCATTGATCTTGATTGGTCTTGGTTACATCAGCAGTGACCACGGCAGGAAACTTGACACCTACTCAGTGGCAGACATTCCCAGCTAAAATCAGACAAAGTTAGTGAAGCAGTCTTCTTAAAAAAAAAGTGCCCAAACTCACTGAGTAGGGGAAACATGTCCTCTTGAGGGATTTTAGGCTTAATTTAAATGTCCTAGAGAAAAAAAAATTGCTAGGGCTGGTAAGGAAACAACATAGAAAGTGATTAATGGGGAGCTATAATCACAGTGTACTGGCAGTGTTGTTTTGCAACACAGAACAAATCCTCAAATTAGGACAGCAATAAACCTGATCTAACTTTTTAAGGGAATACAGTGTGTTTGTCTTCACTGAACTGAATCCTCAACATACAACAGCTAATTAAAGATTCCAAAAGTCTGTAAATACTTTGATAAGTTATAAGCCTTATATCCTTACTTGGCTAGTTGGCTAAATCTTGTCTCATTTATTTCAGTGATGCTGAAAATGACTGTGGTGGTTTCATCTTCCTCCCCTCTTAATAAAATGGCTAGACCAAGATGTATGATGAGGATCTTTCTGATATAAAAACTGAAGAAATTACTTCTTATAAAGAAAGAAAAATTGAATCACTCACTGTACATGTCTACTGCTGTAATATAGCTGGGAAGAATATTTCTCAAAGTCCTTTTCATTAGGATGAGCAATAAGACAAGGGATCTAATTCACAGCTGACTTACAGAAGAGAAATATTATGGAGATTTTGACTCTGCTACAGTAAGACTATTTACAACACTTAGACCAGTCTGGCCTATAATACTTAAAACTTAGCTATTTGGATGCTTACAGTCTTATTGCTCACATTATTAAGCAAGATTTACATGCTGAGGAATATTTTCTCTATCCCTTTTCTTAATTCACAGTGCTACTGGCAGAAAATATCTAGATACTGATCATTTTTCAAATTACAACTGAAGTCTAACTATGGTATCAGTTCTGATTATTTTCCTATCCACCTGATGCTAAACCTACCCAAAGGTTATAAACATAACAGAAGTCAGCAAGCAAAGGTGCATAATTAAGGTGCATACAAAATACCCAGTGCAGCAAGTAAATATTTTCTTTTTAATTATATTATTACCTGTGTTTATGTTACTAAATTGCTACACAATTTCATATATAATTGATTTTCCAAGAAAAATATTACTGAAGTGATTCTGTAGTTCAAAACAGCATGAACTTAATAATAGAGAAACAATTCCTATCTTACAACCTGCAATGATTCAGGATGTACATGGGATTTGTAAGCTAAAAAAACATTCCTTCATATTAGCAGTAATTTTGAATGTAACATAAAAACTCAACGACTTTTTTCCTCTTTATTTGTTAAGAAGAATACTAACAGTGCCTCCTGTGAGGATATATTTTGTAGGTGCTTTTTCAGATTATGAAAATAGTTGTGATGAAATATTTGAATAAAGAAGGACAAAGCTCCAGGTAGCAATAGGTTTCATACTGAGTTGATAAATGCAATTAGGGATCAGAAGGATGAACAATTACTTCAGGGGAGTTTTGATACCAGAATGTAATATCAGATGATTAGAAAACTGGAAAAAAAAAATCATTGTTTTCCTATTGCAGAAGCACTCAGCAGGCTCAGAACAAGTGAGAAAACCATCATACTATAGCAATGGATATTGCATGCCTCAAAGTGTTTGGAGGCTCAGTAATCAAATATGAGACTAAAGGGATACCTGCTTGATTTTGAGAAAATAAAAAGCTACATTACCCCTGCACAATGAAAGGAGTACTGTGAGGAGTTAAAATGAAGGATATTTGAGAGATATCATCCTTGGCCCAGAGTTTGAGACAGATAGAAAATGTTTCCCCAGTGCAGAAGAGCATAGATGCAGATGCCACCACTACAGTTTTGATGAAAGGTAGATGTATTTCACAGCTACTTTTAATGAAGTAACTATGAACGAACCAATGTTAATGTCTTGCCAAACCAATTATAGCAATATCACAGGGTTTGTGTTACTAATTGCCAGTATTCCTTGTGTAATTGATTCTCAGACAGCAATATTGCCTGCAGCTTTCCACCACTGCTGTCAGATGCTGAGCCACCTACAGAGGATGCTCAGCCTCCTCCAGACTGTGAGGCAGGGGATGGGTCTCCACAGTCCTTCAGAGCTGAATCTTTTGTTTGTGAAGAAAAATTAAACTGAACTTTACCTCTCTTTTATTCTTTTTACCTCTCTTTTGGTTTCTTACAACTTGGATTAAAAAACTAATGGGATAATAAAATATGTGCTGATTAGCTAAGCAATCATAACTCAGCTTTTGTTTCCATTATATGGTTAATGGTCTTTTCTGAACTGGCTTGATTCTTGTATCTGTTTGTATTAGAATCAATTTGTGGTATGAGATTGGTATTATTTATTGAATGCTACACCCAGCTACAAAGTTAAAACTATGACAAGCTTCTAAGAATTTAATTACACTACTGTGAGACATAGTCTTGTATAGATGTTATAAACTAAGTTTAGCAAATATGATTGGTGTGGCAAATGGTTAAATAGAGGTCACCAGCTCCATGAAGTTGCCTTAGTCATTTCAAAAACTTCAAGGACAGTTGTTTTGACAAGTTGGCCAGGCTTTTCAGACTTGCTTATTCCATGCAGGTAAGCATTCAAAATCAAGTCAATCTTACCTAAATATGTAAGGCTAAACTGAGCCTTAATATATGCAAACTTGGAGACAGGTTAGTATTCAGTATCACTGAGCAATACGACTCTGAGCTGATGACTCTTTAATACATTTGACTCTGAGAATTTTTTTTCACTACTAAAAACATTTAGTATTCCAAAAGACAGAATAAATTTTATAGCAACAAACATTCATGGCTTTTTCTATTTTGTCTAAACCCTTTTAAGTGGTACAGACAGTTTCTCTCTTCTTGTTCCAATATGTAATTGACAGCTCTGCCAAATGTCCTTCTCTACCTTTTCCTCTGGCTGCTAATAGCATGCAGCATTTTATACAACCTCAGTCTATTAACCAAGTGCCTGACCTTGTGGGATGCTGACCACCTGCTGGAATACACTCAGGACCCTTCATTCTCATTGATTTCATTAGGAAGAGAGAGAACTTGTTCTCTCTCAGGTCATTTAGGCTGACCTCACTAGTAAAGGCAGAACTACAGGTGGATTACTGTGATTCCAGAAAGTCAGACCAACATCAGAGGTAGCTGCTTCCAGAGCATCCAACTTGGAACTAATGCCAAACAATATTAACTGCTAGGAAATAGAAATTAGAGCATAACTATTCTTCATTCCTTACACATGCAGTGGAGGGAAATGTTAAGACGTGCCCCTCTGAGTCTCACCAGTAATCCATTTACCTCAGTATCATGCTTCTGACTTGCACAAGAACAGAAACACTACTAAGGAAAATACACAAGCTGGGATGCCTTCTACTGCCTTTTCATCATGTACCCTTGCACCCACAGCAGTTGCCACAGGTGTTCCAGAAGGTATGCTCCTGTCTCTGATACTGTCCTCTAGATCAAATGGGGTAGGTGTTGGTGAATAGTAGCAGTTCTGCCTTTAACTTATCTCACACCTTAGTGACTTCAGAAACTGCAGTCTTATCTATCCCTCCTCAGTATTTGCCTCTCCAGCTGAAGTATCTCACACCTTCTAACCCCTCCTTATCAGGCAGCTGCCACAGACTATGATTCCACTCACCCTTCTCTTCATCTCCTCTAACTCCGCTATATCATTCTTGACATAGGGCCAGAAATGCTCACAGTGGTAAAAAATGGGGCACACCAAAAGTATTAAAGAAAAATGGTGCATTCTACACTGCTCTTTGTGGTGGAGGATTGGAGCTCCAGAGCTTTGTGTTTAAATGCCAGTAACCTACAGTAGCCATGCACATCCAAGCCAGTCACCTCAACCTCCTTTTAGGAAGTAGGCCCCTTCAAACATGATTCATGCCTCCTTGGATTGCGACGTGGGGAGAAGTAATCCAAGAGATAAAATCCTGATGCATCCTGCAGTGACTTAAAACTTGTTTTCACCAAGGCAGATGTTAGAGAAGAAAGAGAGATGTTATCAGAGTAGGTTCATCTAGGCTGCAGGTTTTCTGGGCAAGTGTGGCTTGGGCTAGGCTTGGTTAAATCAGAGGAGTTTTGGTTAAAAAAAAAAAGCATTTGAAGCATTAAGTTGCACAGTGATGCAAATGAGAATATGCACTAGTGATAAAGGAATACTGAAATATCCTCTAATGAAGACTGGGACTAAGAAAAAAACAATGAGAGGGTGAAAGACAAATAACATTTTCTTTTGCTTTGCCCTTTTCTGAAGAGTGTGTGTTTCCTTTCAAGGATGTGAATACTTTGTAATGAAGTGTGGGTTGTGACAGAAAGAAGAAAATATTGAGTGTTAACTGCTACACCACCAATTATTTTAGGCCTCATTCACTACTGCAAGAGTGACTCTTTCTGCTTTAGTTTACGTGCATAAATTTGGCACTACTCAAGAAAATAATTTGGAGGGCTCAGTTTAAAAAAAAGGGAGAAAGATTTGGCATAAAGAAGAGATAAAATATTACAGCCGCACTCCAGTCCAGCCTTGTTTCGAGTATTATCAAAGCCTGAACAGTGAATTAACTCCCAACAAGACACTTCATTTGTGATTTATTAGGTGCCTTTTTTTGTTTTAGTGAACTTTCCTGTGAGTGAGCACAATACAATCAACTTTGGAACACAGAGTTAGTCACAACAACTAACTATAGAGACACAAGCATCCTTCCATAACATATACTTACTGGCTTATTTATTTGTAATTCTCAAGGTAGTAAACTAATAAACCCTGCCTAGACCACTGAAAATTATCCTTCTATCCTTTCACTGGCATCACTAAAACATGTAATAATGAACCATAAAAGTTTAAAAAACTAGAAATTGCAAGAATCAAAGGTGAAAGCTAAGAAGTACGTATTAGAAATAACAACAGATGGCCCCATAATGAAAACAAATGAAAACACAAGTAGCTTGTAGTTTATGACGTAAGAGGGTCCTTCCAGAGAAATTAAATTTGTTACTGACAATGTGGTCATCATTTGTACCAAATTCTTTACATAAATCATATCAACTTATAATAGTAAAAAATATTTGCAAATTTATTTGTTGACACTTAAGATGTATTTACCAGCAACTATTTGTTGTCATGCTGTATCTTAGCTACAAATCTGTAGAACAGTAATCATCTCATAATATAATAGCAGATGTACCAATATTCAATGACAAATGCAGTGGTGACATCTATCATAGGCTTCTTTGTTGTACCGTACTCCTATTTACCAGGTCCAGCCAAGCCTGTTGCATCCTTCCCAGCAGACACGAGATAAGCAACGAAGAATGGAAAATTATATGGCTGTTTGTGACTGGATGAATAAAACCAAATATCAGCATAAGGAGTACAGCTGTCCCCATGCACTGTTTACTTTGCTGTTCCTTTGAGGTTTTGGGGGTTTTTTTGCCCTAACTCTAAAGAGGGTTGGGTTGGAACATTACATCACTTTAGAGTTGAAATACAAAGAAATGTATGAAAATGTGTATGACTGTAAATGCCTCTAGAATTCACGATGGACATTTTCCATTTCTTTTCTATGCCTTATATTCTCTTTCAGACTAATTAGGTGGAGTTATGGACCTACTCGCTTCTTATACCTTCCTGCCAGAGGGATCCCAGTCTAAAAGGAAACTAGAACCAGCAGCACAAATAACCATCATTGCAAAACTCACATCTGAAAAATTCAGATTGCTGCATTATACTAGCTTGCTTCTACCAGTCCTGGGCCTTTTTTTAGGAAGGATGTTTTCTAACTTCCACTTCTGCCACTATCGGCGTATGCAAAGTGTTTAATGCCCTGCAGGTGCATATGGTGTTTCACAGGAACAGTGTAACTGTAGCACCTATAAAATCTTCTAAAAACATATTCTAAGTGGAGCATAACACACCTTGTGGCTCCTTAGGCCAAGTCCATGGTACACGTGGGAGTCCTTGCCCCCTCCTTCCTCCACATCTATCAGGAGGTCCTGTATGCCCTCCGCCCAACCACATTTATTCAAATAGAATACAATAGCCTGGGACCTACAATTATCAACTGCCTGAGTTGCTCTCCAGAAGTCCAAGGTAGCAACTCTGCTGTCCTTTTTTTCTCATCACACTGAAAACTTTAAACTTAATAATTTCATGATCATTGTGGCCAAGACAGCCACCTACCACATCCTTTTCTATTCATAAATAGTAAGTCTAGGAGTACACCTTTTCTAGTTGGCTTACTGAGTACCTATGACAAGAAGTTATCTCCTATAAACTTCAAGAATTTCCAATACATGTTCATCACAGCATTATATTTCCAGCTGCTGCCTGGGAAGTTGAAATCTCCCATAAGAACGAAGACTACCAACTCAGAAGTTCCTTCTACCTGCCTATAGAAAACTGCCCAGTGCTTTCATTCTGACTGGGCAATCAGTAGTAGACACTCACTACAACACATCCTTTGTTTTCCATCCCCCTAATCCTCACCCTGAAAGTGTCCACTACATCATTACTAATGGTAAGGACTGCAAACCTCTCTCCTTTATATATAGTTCAACACTTGTGATACCTCCTTCTCACTTGCCTTGTCTACTTCTCCTGAACAGCCTATAACCCTCCATCCCAGCATTCTAATCATAGGACTGATTTCACTGAGTCTCACTAACACCAGTGATATTATAGTTCTGGGAGCTGACAAATGTTTCTAGATCTTCCTTCTTATTCCTCAAATGCACTTCCAAAAATTCACGCCATACCAATATTATTGGGTTTTTCCATCTTTCTGCCTAAGGAATAAGTATCTTAGGAAATCATCTCTTCAAACTGTTTTGGAAGGATAAGCAAAGCTGACATGAACAATATAATTATTTTGGAAGAGGTGAGTGATTGCTATCAACCTGTCCTTCAATCTATAAAACAAAGTAGTGAACAAAGCTAGTGAATCTGCTAATCATACGTCAGGTATTCACATTTTCTCTTCTCTTGTTTTTGTGGTGTTTTTCCCCCAGTTGTTACCTGAAATCAATAGGGTTTTTCTACTAACAATTGAGAATATGCCCTGAAATGCCCTGCACTGCTATGCAAAAGTTTCTCACTGTAGAGAAAAAAGAGAAATGCCAAGCTGAGTAAAGATTATTTTGTTCAGACAAGAAACAAAATGTACTTTTTCTTCCCATAAACAAAGCATTTTTAAGAGCAGGATGGAGGATGCTTCAATCAATAACCATTAAGAAGCACAAAGCTGCTAAAAGAGTAGTGTCTTTGGAGAAAGAAATTATTGCGCTTGACACAGAAATTATGGGGTGAAATTCTATTTATGCAGGAGGGGTCCACCTTAAATGATCCTAATAGGCCTTTTTGGCATTGCAGTCTGAGAAACTAGGAAACATGAGAATAAAATAAATTTTGCTCATCCTTGTCATAGTTTTTACAGAATGTTTCCTCAGTGACACAAAACTTCACTCATTCACTTACTGCATTGAATAGACTTGTTTTCCTACATATAGTTTGTTAGATTAAGTTTTTCACATTGTCAAAATCATGGCTTTGATGACTTAAATTCCAAGCCCTTCTCTTCTTTTCAAAGTGAAATACATAAGAGAGTAAACATAACAGCCACACCAAGTGACAGCATTGTCAAGAGCCTGAGACAAAGAGGATGTAAGGGCAGGAATGATAAATAACTCCACCAAGGGAAAGGATGCTCAATAGTCATTAGAGTACACCAGTCTGGAAGTTTCTAACAGGCAAAGAACAGCCAGAATCAAAAGAGAGTACTCAAAGAATAAGAGGCAATAACCTGATCCTACAGATGTCCATGGGAGTTTGCTGTTCATTGAGGTGAGCTTCACACCACCAAATACTGAGTAACTGCTTTAATTGCCACATGAAAAGTGTTACAAACATGGGACTAGATCCTGCCTAAATCAAAATTAAAAGACTTACATTGTAAAGAAAATATGCAGTCTCAAACACCTGGAAATCTCTCTCCCTATCTATTAATGGCTAGATTTCAGGGAGGGACCATCTGTTGCTATCCCTCCATGGTCAGGTAACACATCCTTTTCTGCTTGATGAGTGTGCTCTAGAGCTACTACAAGAAAATGGGCTATGAAACCCTATTGCCTGGCCTGTAGAAGAAGGTAAAATGTAAATAGCCTGTGTGGTGGCTGTACACAGTTAATTCTTCCCCCTATTCCTTCCCTAGCAGGTAACCATGCACTTGCCCCTAGCGTAAGCAAACACTAACAAGATTGCCTCAGAAAAGGCCATTTCGTTTCCTACAGACAATCCTCAGATTATGGAACAGTTCAGGAGTTATGTTTTCCAGGAACCTCTCTCTGTGTTGTGCTTCTGCATAGCTGACCAAGCATCGGAAGACATATTTAAATGTACACAGCTATCAGTTTTACTTCTCTGGGTGCCTCTGCATCCTAGGGCTAAGAGCAGCATGACATAAGCCTTATATTTCTTCTTAAATTCCATAAAGGATATCTAAATATACATAACTTCTCTGTAACACGATGACACAGAAGACATTACCATGCTCAGTGCCTAAGAATATACTGCTTCTCTTCACTGGTAATATGTCAAAACCTTTAGAATTGGAAATACCCTCTTTTTTTTTTCTTTTCATTTTTCCTTCATATTTTAGCCAATGGATCACTTGCAAAACAAAAATCATGCATTGGTCATTTGGAAAGGAGGCATGCATAATTCTGGCACATAGCATTTTCATTCCCTAAGTTGCATTCCACATCAAAATGAAGCTGAGATTTCCTCAGATAAGAGGAAAGAGATAAGAGCACTGGGATGTGAGTGCATTCATCACCCATGAGGGCTGGTTCAAGATCTTGCAAGCATATTTTTTAGTGTAAAATTGACTATTTAAATTTCATTACGCTTAAAATTAACACAATTTATTTCCAAACAGTATTAATCATAATTACTTGAGTTCAGCTTCTGATTACTCTGGGACTATACATTCATCACCCATTTGCAGCCTAAACAGAAACTTAACATGCTCACCACTGTTTGTTGCCAATTGAGAAAGATATTATTGAAACAAAATAAAAATTAAGTTGCGGCTTCAAATGATAAAAACAATATAGTCAATATTTCTGCCACGGTTGAAAAACTTGATTGATTACATAAAGGTGTCTTACCAGAGTGGAAAGTAGAGACACGGGGAAATAAACAACATCTAATTCCTCTATGGCGTAACTTCAATAAACTTCACTGTAGTTATGCCATTGCCAGAATTAGCCCACAAACTTTGAATTAAAGTATGAAACAAGCTCTGACATTATTGTAATTTTTGCAATATTTTAATCCTTGATGAGAGAACAAAATTGTACAGACTCCAGGAGCACAAAAATAATTGTTACATTTATGATTCTCCAATTATGGTTTATGGGGACTGCTTCTTGGCCATCTCTTTGTTCTTACGAACGTTTTATAGCAAGACTTTTGAATAAAACAAGTGTTTTCAATAGCACCAGCAACATAATGACTTACTATTGTAAAGGAGGAATTTTCGTTTTGCTTTGATTCATGTTTCAACTTCTGGAGAACCAGCCCTCTATTTGTTCAGATAGCTTAATCCTCACTTATGTTCTTAGTTTAAGTGGATACAAAGACAAAAACCTCCTCTAACTGTTCTTTTCTATTTCCATTCCTCCCTTATAGTGTTGTTTGAAAGAGGACATACCTTAAAAGGAATGAAGTGTTAAACAGAGAAGAAATGCAAATCCTCTTGTATACTTTGCTCAGCCTGAACTACTCCCATAGGGGTCCAGGCTGAGCAAAAATGTCTTCTTTGCATTTCCATGTAATCTAAGATGGTTGACCCTGAACCCAGCCACAAGTTATCATACGTTAGCTGACCTCTTGGTCAGGTCAGCAGGAAGGGATTGCTAAGGGTTTGAAAATCCATTTGCTTTACATTGCTTCCATTTACTTATCTCCTTTGGAAAAGCAGAAAAATTAGTAGTTCACAAATTTTCCCAAGAAATGTTGCTGATCCTCTGCCTGATTTTACAGACTATTGTACATGAAGATTCTATACCCAAACATAGGTCAGATAAAAACAGGAATCCAAATGTAGAACTGGATAAGATAACTTAATTGATTCATAAATCATACAGCAATAATTCATAAATCATAGGTGATATGATATGATTTATGATCAGTTAGTCTGACCTTCCCCCACAGAACTTTAATGACAGACTCCCATATCAAGTCTATAATATCTCAGTGAGCTATAGCCTATATCTGAGAAAAATATTCACTATTGATTCAAAGACATCAGGTAATTGAAAAGACATCATATTTCAAGTAAAGTAATTTTGTAGATTAATCACTCTCAATACTAAAACTACATATCTTATTTGTCTGTCTTATTTTCTGGCTATTGGATCCTGTTTGGGCTTTCCACTGTATTTAAGATCTTCTCCACAAATATCTTCCTTACATATGTGTGAATCATAATCAGTTCACCCCTTAATATCCTCTTTGGAGCTTCAAAATACATGAAGTTTCTTACATATTTAAATTTATGGGATGTTTATAGACTTGAAACTTTTTTAGGTTAAATTTTGGTCAAAGATTTCTGATGAAGTTCCAAAATTTCCCTGGTTTTCAGTATCCTTCTTGAAGATACTCTGGCCTGATTTATTATTATTTCAATAAGTATCTCCCCAACATTGAACAATGTGGCACAGCAGTTTTCCCATTCATACTTGATATCCCTTTCTTACAAATCTAAACATCATGTTTGGCCTCTGTCCTTAGCACTTCACAGTAAGTTCCACATTCAGTGGTTAAACATCATAAACCCTAGTCTTTTTCATCCACACTGCATTTTAGGATGTAACACTTTATTATTCTTACCACAATTGGCCAAATTTTGCTAATACATATGTCTTTCTGAATGAAAATCTGTTCTCTAAAGGAACACAGTTCAAAGAGCCAGGTCCCA
Organism: Neodrepanis coruscans; assembly: GCA_013400695.1. Lineage (NCBI taxonomy): Eukaryota > Metazoa > Chordata > Aves > Passeriformes > Philepittidae > Neodrepanis > Neodrepanis coruscans. The sequence continues at coordinate 14,320 of VYZS01022494.1, forward strand.
ACCAGTATCAATGTACAAAGTTCCCCTTGCCAACTCACGGTGTGACATCAGCTGACACAAATGCAAGATTTGGCCTCATACATTCAGCACAAACCATTCTTACAGCCATTTTTCCCACAATCCATTACATCCTTTTCTATCAGATAGGACAGAAAGAGGGCAAGAGTTCAACTGAGTTTCTCCCAAATACATCTGGAAAGTACATAGATGACCTGCTTGTCACCATCTAGGGGATCTGACCTGCTGACATGCAGGTTCAGTCAAATGCTAGGAAAGAAGGGATTTATGACCTATAGTGGAGCAAAACTTAAATAATTCTGCTTAACACTTCATCCCAGCATGGAGAAGAAATACTCAGAAAAAAATCATCTAATTTATGGCATTCTTATCTTTATCTTTTTGCAGCCCAGTGCAACATAACAGGTTTCCTTTTTTTTATCCTGATAGTTACTTCTAACAAAATATATTTTTGTAACATGCCACTTTCTAGCCTGACAAGGTTTTCCGCTCTAGAAATCCTTCTGGTTAATAAGGGTCATCAGCAGGGACTAAAGAAGGACAAAGAGGGATTTTAATGTGAAATCAGACACAACAGTGAGAAGCAAGACACTTGAGAAGTCTGCCAATGTTCGTGCCATAGAAAAGAACAGACCTACATTTTAAAATTATAGCCCTATTAAAGCACGGAGATATTGCACTAAAGGTGTTAAAATAAACAATTAAACCTGCCGTTTTACTCCTGCAAAAATAGAGAGCATTTCTGTGGAAAAAAATACCACTGACAAGAATTCGCCATGACTGCTAGAAATCAAAATAAATAAATAGCCTTAATTGGAAAAAGATATTTGAAACCACCATGCACAGTTTTGTGGGCAAAGCAAATCTGTTAGCCAGTCTTTTAATAAGCCCACATTGTACTGGATTCAATTTAGTTTTTCTGTGAACATGGACATAACCTGTTAATAATTTAACACACCCTTGGTAAAGCAGGAATGCTGTAAATAAAAGGTAAACTAATAAAACCAAGGCAGTGCTTTTTTTCTGCAACTAGATGGCAAATTAATGGAAAAGATTATCATCACAGTACAAATTTTGAAAATGTTATACACACAGAAATCATGAGATCCAAAAGCTAAGATTCCAAGAGAGATACTAGCTTTATGATGGTGCATAACACAAACAACATGTTTTTCTTTTAGAATTGTTTCTGTGTTAAGTGAGTGTCCTCAATCCTGCTGGACAACATTGCTATGGGAATTTCACTATATGAAATTCTTCATTTCACTAAAATTCTTTCTCTACCTTTATGTTTTTCTATTGATGGAAGCAATGCATATGTGATACATGTGCTGAACACATGATCAAGGAACATTAATTCATGATCATACACTCAACTGTAGGTATTGCATGTTAGTGGGACAAAATTTAATGTATTTGCTTAAATGAAGAATGAGCAATAGCTTGTAATTGCATAAGGGGTGGAAAAGCACTCTGCATTAGTTAATCTACTTCATTATGTTACAGGTTTTACTTGCTGATTATTCCAAGCTTTGCACTGAGTGAAGGTGGCAGAGGGTATGGAGCAGCAGCCCATGCAGATGTGAACAGCCAGCTGCCAGGGTCATTCATTGCTCTCCTAAATTTTATCCTCTGAGCAGATTTCTAGAACTAACCCAGGCCACAACAATGGCAATCTGCACTGAATAAATTTAACACATTAGGAAGAGCAGTGTAGCCGTGTTAGGCCAATACCAGCTAGTGTGGGATGAACAGCATACACAGTATGTGGGTATGTCTGCTGAAGCTGACTGAGCTGCAGACAGCTCCATGCACTTTCCCTTCCAAAGGCTTTTGGAGGCTGTCCCTGCAGGCAGCAGGACATCAAACCTGATTTCTCCTGACTCCACCAGGGTACCCAGCCCTACCTGAGTCAGCCCAAGAAGCCTAGCCACTGACGTCTCCTTTCCTGGAGATGGGAGAGCCTTCCGGGGCTCCACCAGTATCCAGAATTCAGTGTTCAGATAGCCTAGGCACCTTCTTCAACTAAAGTTCCTCTCAAATTATTTCCTTTCCCCTCCCATCCCATTCTTATCTGGCTAGAAGCAACTTACAGACTTGGGAGGTCCCAGCTGCCAGCACATTTCTGGCTGCATTTGTCACACTCTTGCAGTGCTGTGAGTCTATAGACAGACACCTTTTGAACAGTCCCGGAGGCCAGCACTGTTCCAGCTCGAAGGAAAGCAGTCTGAGGAGCACAGGGATCCTACACGGGATAATTCCCCTATTTGTCAAGGTCTCATTACCTTCCCTCCATAAATCTTTCCAGTTTCCTTTCCACACATGTGGCTCCCTGCCTTCGCTGTTAAACTTTCACAGAAGGCAAAACTTTGAGTTCATTTATATTCTGCCACTCAAGAAAAGTAAAGATTTGGTTACTAAATAAAGGTCCATAATCTGTAAACATGTAATTGCATGTTACACCAGTGACTTCTGCTAACAACAGAACTCAGGAAAAGACACAAAGTTGACAGAGAGACAGAGGCTGCTGCTGCTGGGAAAACGAGGGGAAAAAGAATGTTGAGGCAAAAAAGGGGGAGGGAGGAGAGAGGAGTGAAAATGAGTCCTGGAAAAGCAGTAATGGAGTGCTGGGAAAGTGAGTGGTGAAGGCAGACTGCTCAAGGAAGCTATGATGGGAATGCTGGCAAAGCCTGCTGGAGTAGGCATCTGATGTCAAGCCACCCAGGGAAGCTTCAGTAGGGAAACACAAGGACTGAAGCACTGTTTTGGTTACCGGATGCAGCTGCTGTGGGAAGATGGTGGGACCAGCAGGAAAGGCAGGATTTGCTTGCAGTGTTGCGAGCCCTGCCAGGCATTTGGGCTGAGCTTTACTACAGGGTTGCACATTTTGGGTTCCCCATGTGGTGATAAGCTCACACAAGCAGCAGTGAAGGCATTGGAATACTTCTGGTTTTCTTGTTTCCTTTGTACTGGATGTCCTTCCTCATTAGACATGAGAGGATCCCATTTCCAGCTTAGGATGCATGGGTGAGAACAAGGACAGAAAGATCAGAGAATTGTGCAAAGCCTCACCCCTCTATTTTTTATTACCCTTGTCATCTATCAAGAGACTGACTGATTCTCTTATTTTTGCTTTTTTTTTCCTCCAGCATATTTGTAAGTGTTATTTATTTATTGTCACTAGCTCCTTTGGGCTGCCTACTTTAATTTTATATCACAGATTGTGACTGGCAGCATTTTATTGCTGCTGGTTTCTTTATTAATTTGTATTATTTTACTGCTCCAACAACAATCAACAGTCCTATAATTTTTTGCTCAATTTTGGATCAAAACCTCAGAGTAATATTGATAGTATTCTAACATTTGCAGGGCTGGGAAGGTACTGTGGGTATTGCTATGGCATACGCACACTTCTGTTTCAAATGCTGGTTTCTTACAAGTGAAGGAAAAAATTATGCAAGAGTATTATTATCAGCATTATCCCATTTCTCTTTGCATCACTAAGCATTATCATTGGCACATTCCTAAAAGATACTTCAATTTTGCTAGTCTCCATAGTTCAAGTATGTTATATAGACCTAAAAATAATGCTTCACCCTTACAGCACTTCATATAGAAATCTTTTTCTGTGTCTTGAGCAGTTCAGAAAATCCTTCTTGAGCCAATTTTACAAAGAGAGTTTATGCCATCAGGATTATTATTCTACTCATGACTGGCCTCACCATATTTCTCTAGAGTCAACATGTCCATGTTTTACATGCCACTGAATTGGCTATCTTTTATCTGTGAATACTGTAATGAGATTAGAGGCTTGACTCTTTCCCTATTTAATATTCTGCTTCTAACAGTTCTCATTCTTAATTTTTTTAATTTGGATCATCATATTGCCTATGACCAGCCTGTAAACCTGAATCTGATGGTCTGATGATTAAAAATTGTTGAAATCATCTTCTCTTTCCAGGTGTGATCTTTTTAAAATACCCATGTCCCATCATAAGTAAAATTTGTAAGAACAATTCTTAGTCCTGTCTTTGTGTAGTAATGCTAATAAAAGCAAGAAAAAAGGGGGTTGGGGTTTTTTTCTGTCATAAAAAAAAAACTTGTTTGTGTGTGCAGAATAGGTATTTAACTATATTATGGGATGTTTATTCATGTGTCTTTCTAGGTACGATGAAGAAGTTACAGTCTATGAAGGGAAGTTCTCCAGATACATTTGGCTACAGGAATCCCTAGAAGGCATAGAGCATTGCAGCAACTCTGGGTTTCTGTTATTTTTTACTAGCACGAACTGAAACTACAGCCTCTACAGTACAATATATTACATTAAAATGTAAAACAGCTATAACTGAGGGGAATAAGAGGAAGGAAGAAAGGCCAAAAATCTGTGATACTAACTCAAAAGAATTAACTTGTTTTCAAATATATTTTACTCCTATAAGCTTGAATTACCATCTTTTAAAGCACCACTCTTTCTCCTAAAAGTATTAGTCAGGGTACAGGAGCTGAGAGATAAAAATAAGATTTGGTAAATATGCCTGTGGCTCACATCAACATCCGTTAAGTAAGAATCTGCCTGTCATTTTGTCTGTTTTGTATGCCATCACTGTTGATCCTTGAGTGCAGGGATGCATGCCATTATCACAGTTTCCTTCTCTAGAACTAAATGCTGGCTTCACCGTGATTTGTTTTTTTATTATTATATAGTAGGAAAATTGAATGACTCACTTTGCCCACACACACTGGCTGATGCATTTGTACACAGCAGTCAGAGTCAAGGATTGTCTAAATGATACACAGGGTGGTGCATTGAAAATTCATGTTAAAATGAGATCCCCCTCTCATTTCTAAATTACTGTTCTTCCTCCTTGTAAATGCATATGAGGCATGCACACTAGGAAAGAAGCTTTCTTGCTCTACCAAGGCTGACCATTCAAATAAGGACTTTTTTTCCCCATCACATAATCAATTTAAGATAAATAAATCCTTCTCTGGAGGATTTGTTACCCCAGAAATATATAGTGAAAACATCGTAAAAAGGCTACTAATGACTATTAATTCTTAAGGGGTTTAGACTAATTTCTGTAAAATGCTATTACATTTTTAATGAACTTGTTTAAGTTTTTTAATAGATTTTAAAGCTAGAAGGGACTACTGAATCATTTAATCTGACCTCCTTTATTACTCATAAAATAGCATTCAGTTAGTCCTGTCTTGATCCCATTACATTTGTTTGAGTCACATACATCTTTCAGTTTCAGTACATTCATTCTGAGGGATCCATGGGTATTACTGCCTTTCAAAAATATGGATGGAAGTCACATTTGAATTGGAAAGAAAGGAGTCCTAGCGCTGCTCTCCCAAAGAAGGGAGGGGAAAAAAGACAGAAATTATGAAAAATACAATTCTTGTTAAGCACTGCAAAACGTGGAAATATTGATTACCAAGATTCCTGTTTATAAGTAAAGATATAAATTGTCATGTGTTGTCCCCTAAGCCTTAACAGTCTGTCCCATGGCCTGAACTAATTATAGTGACCTAATTAGGCACAATTGTTGAAACTACCTGGTCTCAAGACCTCTTGTATTTTTGAGGTATCCACTTTAGTATGAAAAAAATTATATCCCGAAGTGCCTAGTTTTCTTCATTAATTAATGAAGATGATTAGGTTATCTGCAGACGGCTGTTTGGGTAGATGAGTTTTATTCACAATGACTTGGTATTTAGCTGTTAAAAGGAAAAAAAATTAGAAGACAATTATGTAGCATTTCTCTGCTTTACATAAAGTTCTTCAATATAGCAAGCATGAGATCCTGGGATTAGCTGTAAACGTAACCTGTTAAAGAGTCTGACAGGTATTGCTGTCCTGCCTTGAAGAGAAAGTTATCATGAGGAACAGGTTAGTTATTTCAGAGTGTTATGATCTACCACCTGTTTTCGAAAACTCTTTCTTTTAAAAATAAACATCACCTCCCGCGGGGGCACAGGGGAGGAACATATTTGCAGCCCTTCAGCGTGGGGCACTGTGGGTGAGTGAGCAGTTCTGCCATAGCAAGGGCTGCATGGGGTGGGTGATGGCCAAGGCAGGGGTCCTTGGCGGTTTTGGGTGCCGGGAGAGGGTGGTCCCATGGCCTTCCCCTTGTACCGCTGGAGGGGAGTTTGGAGGCATGGGCGGGCGTGGGTCCTGTCTGGCACCAGAGGGGCTGAGTAGCTGCTCTGCCCCACCGCTGCTGCTCTGGGCGGCTCATGGTGGCACCCTGGACTCACCAGCAGCAGCTGCTGGCGGTGGCTGCCACTGGCTGGGCCAGGTTGCAGCGGGTGGCAGCGAGTGGCACGTGCACCTGGCAATGGCACCTCATGCCGCTCCCAGCGGCATGGCAGCCACAGCAGCTGGGGGCAACAGCAGGGGCTGTGCACATTTTTTTTTTTCCAGCAGCAGCAGCCCTGGGCCCACTGTGGTGGCAACAGCATGGCGGGTCTCCAGCGAGGATGATATGCCACACAAGCGGGCGTTTCCTGCTGCTGGAGCACCTTGCTACCATGGGGCTGGGCAGCAGCCTCGCAGAAGAGCAGACCACAGCAGCCGCGGTGGCTGCAGGCCTCCGGCAGTAGCGCCTTCTCATTCCCCTGGGCTCTCTGACAGCATGGGGATGGCAACGGAAGCGGCATGAGTGTAGCTGAAGGTGGCCGTGGCGGTACCATAGGCCTCGGGAAAGTCTGCTGCTGCACTGGCATGGATGGGCGCCAGCACAGGGGCCAGCACGGACAGCACAGGGAGGCCAGGGGAGCCGCTATTGCTGGCGACCATGTGGTGCAAACAAAAGAAAATTTTGGGGGGCCTATTCAGGCGGAAGCAGGGTGGGTCAGGGGGCAGGGCAGGCTCAGTTGGTAGCCAACAGCAAGATGGAATGACATGTGACTGTACCTTTCGGGGCATGTCAAGAGGCAACACACAGGCATGAGGGCAGGAAGATTATGGGATGGACCCAGAGCTCTATAAGCAACAGCCAGGGCTCCTGGCACTTTCTGTTGTCATCAGCCTCGGTGGGAGAGCAATCCCATCGCTGCTTGGATTTGCTGAGGCTGCCATTTTGCTTTAGCCTCATGGTTCCAACCCCTCCATCTCACTGCTGTCTGCCTACAGCTGACCACCAGCCATTTTCAGCATCCCGGGAAAAAGACTTACTCCAGTCTGCCACCTTACCATTGGTTTGCCTGAGCCCTGAACCCAATCTCTCGTCCTTGGGAATCCCTGGTTTCTCCCCATCACCTCTCGGTGACAACCCCCCCGGCAACCCAGTCACGGATCCCTATCCCCAGTGACTCTAGTCGACCCTAGTGACCCCTCGGTGAATCCTCAGATCTCCATCTGCCATCCCATGGCAGACTCCCCACTCCTGTCCCACCACCCGGCGACCATCACAGAACAACTGCACTCCCTACCACCACCTTCCATGAAGCCACCAGTGCTCCTGAAGCTCCACAAGGATCACTGCACTACAGGGCATCGGAACAAAAAAAAGGGGGATTGTGTTTGTTTTATTAGTTATACTGTGGATTGTTTGGTTTTTGTTGGTTTTCCCTGGTGTTTTCATTTTCATTTAACTTTTTTTAAATTTTTCTTTTTACTACCTCATATACACACTTACCGATTNTAATGCTTTCTTTTATCTCTGATTGGTTAAAATACTCCATCCTAAGCAAGTCTATCTCAGTTATATATGCCATCATCAACTCCCATTTGAATTGTACCAGTGCATTTTATTTGAACATTAAGTAATCAGACCTTCAGAGACACCTGCAAGCTGATTATAATGAACAAATTATATTACTTTCTCCACTGACTCTGCAAAATACTGAATTAAGCTCAAGATTGCACTGTTTATATCCAAAGTACTCCTGGGACCTCACAAAGTTCTGTCACAATACAGCCTTATGGAAAAATACGAAAAGTCATTGCCTGAGAAAGAACCGCTTAATGGTCTAGTTTGTGGGTCCTGAATCCCATCAAGCATCTCTTCCAAAGTGTATTTTATACTTACATATATTTTGACGGCAATACAGTGAATACGTTCTAGATGTTGCCATCTCTAATAAAAGTTGTCATCTTCAGATGGATAAATAATCATGCAAATTGCAGTAATTCTTCTTCCTTTGCTACTTATTATTCAGTTATTCTTTTCCTGACTTTTGCTATTACAGCTATGGAGTGGACCAGAGAAAGTATTGGCAAATAATCTCCTTTGTCTATAATGAAATAAAAAGGCAATATATACTGTGACCAACTTGCTTGTATCCAAACTCGTAATTCCTCAGGCAGGCACATGAAGGACAGATTTTCTCCAATTCACCTCTGCTTAGGAAGGACTCAACTCTCCCCTTTCCCCACCAGACCACTCCCAAGGTTTATTACTGACTGAAAAATTATAACTGTAATAATATTATTTTCCTACAAGGTAGCAGCCACTAGGAATAACAGATTAAATAGTGTTCAAGCTTAGACAAGTGTTAACACAGACCACAAGAATTCTTTCCTGCCAGGTTTAATGATTCTCTCTGAGTTTTTACAAAGCCTGTTTCACAAAGCTGCTAAGTGGCTTTGCAAACCTTTCACATATTTTCACAACTGAGGAAGGAGGGAAAGAGAGAGAGGAATGAATGAAGGTGTACAAATTTTGCTGTGTGTAAATTACTTATACAAGTTGTGCACAGGGATTTTTTGGAGATGTCAGGAATTTGCAGGATCATCTCCTTCAGAACAGATTCTATGCTTTCCTCTTGGATTTTGACCACCTTTAGGAGAGTGTTAGCTCCAAAGGCTAAATTTCAAATTATTGGCTGATGAGGCCCAAGGCAAAGTGACTCTCCAGTGAAAGAGCCACTGGAGACAGCCCTCAGAGCACAACCACCATCAACAGTACTTCCTAAAAAGCCAAAGCAGTGGAACAGCAAGCACTGTTCCTGAAAACAAATTCATCCATGTCAGTATCGTCCTTGCTAGCTCAGATGCCCAACTTTCATCTGGCATATTTATTATTAATTATTATGAAATTTATTTATTTAAGTGTGCTTTGTATAGATAGATACGTTGTCAGTCACCAAGGACTTAATATCTAAATTAGTTAGGACAAACAAACACAAGATGAAACAACACTGTAGCAAAGAGAGTGTGAGGGGATTACTAATGAAGAGGGAAACAGAAAAGTAATTGTTTGAAGTGGTGACTTATTTAAGTGAGTCTTTAAAGAAGAATCCATGGATTTCAAAGCCAGTGATTATGACCATAATTATAGTCTAGGACAACCATTTTATATTATGCCAAAAGCAGGCATCACATAAAAATAGATATGCACTGAAATATTTCAACCTACATCTTGAACCAATTTCACAGGTGGAATTCAATTCTAAGTCTATTCACCTCTTTCTCTGATTATTTTGCTTCCTGATGTATTAAAAAAAAAATCTGAGTATGCCCACTCAAGTAAGAAACTCATAGTGTAATTAGCCTTACAAGATTTTAGTGAGCTTACTATTAAAAGGGCTGGAAGTGGAAAGACAGTTGCAGAATTAATATTATATGTTTAGAATAACTGAAAATTATAATAGCTGTAACAACAAAGCACTGCTAGATAAAACCAGTAATGGGTAGGGCATGAAGGCCAAATGAGGTCTAAAATGTCTTTGGCTCCTTATTAAAGAAAGGCTTTTATCTGAAGTCTTTTCCATTTCCAGATAAAATAGACCAGCAATTTCTATCATTTACTAGATAAACCAGAATCCATTCTTCAGTGGGTGACTACAATATATGTTTGAATTCATCCAAAAAATGATAAAAGTAGTAGAAGAGGAAAGTACAAGGACTCACAAGCTTTGAAGGTCAGCTACTTCACCCTGGAGCATCATGTAGACCCGGCAAAAGCAACTGACAAAGAAATTAAAGGAGAATAAGAGATTTCACAAAGATTATTTTATTGGATCTATTCCCTCTTAAATACATTCTTAAAAGATTTCTTTTAATCTTGATCCTGCTGTTCCTGTTGGTGGCCATCTCAAATTCGTGATCCTTCATATTCTTTCTGTAATATCAAAGCTGTGCTTTAGTAGAGGTTCCCTAATGTCCAAAATGGCTCATGAAACACTGGGGTTTCTGGTTGCTTTACATCAGATTCTGCAGATGTTTCACAATGCATGTGAGCTGAGTCTGGATTGTACAGGTGTGAGTCCAGCATAATAGTTTTATTAGGATTCAGGAAAGGAGCATTTAGGAACAGAAACCAAAGCTGGAAGCCACAGGGCAAATATTTTCAATGTCTGCTACTCTTTGTGTGATATTCTTCTTCTTTCAGAAGCAGTATTCTTAGAATTTTCTTGTATGGCTTCAATTCAATCTCTGAAGTGCATTTTTATATCAAAGAAACACTATTACTGGAATCTAGTGTCATGGGAAACAACATGCTTAGTTTATACAAGTAGGAACCTCCCTTTCCTAGTTGTAGCTACATAGCTCACTTTACCCCCTGCAAAAATGACTTGTAGCACCAAATTCTGACATAGAAAAATTATGTTGGAGAAGCATTCAATCTCTTTTCACCTGTTCTTTACGAACTCTAACTCCTGGAAACAAGAACTTGTCATGGTTTTACCACTGGGAAGCGTGGTACTGACAAGAGAGGTCCGAGAGAAGCCACACACACACACACAAAAAAAGAAAACAAGCAAATAACAAGGTTTATTTTACACACACAGAAAAACGACAATAAAGCACAAAGACAGACAAATTAAGCTCTTCTGGGTCCCGCGGCCGATTAGGAGAACTCTAGGGTAGCGCCAGGTTCTCTGCCAGGGCTCCCGAAAAGGCACCAGGAAAATCATGGCCCCGCCCGGCATCCCGGGGGGTCCCAGTATTTCCCCCGGGCCACCCTGACCCGTGCCGACCCGGCTGCTCGCCGCAGCGGCTCCCCCGTCGCGAGAGGGCTACCACCGGCTCCATTCAATTTCGTGCGCACGGGAGACCCACCGCGCATGTGCAGAGCGCTGAGCCGGGCCGGGGCTGGCAGCGCCCGGCAACATCAGCAGCCCGGGGGCGGGGTGGGGACAGCCCCTCCGCCCGCCACGGCCCGGGGGCGGGGCGGGGGCGGTCCCCCACCCACCACGGCCCAGGG
>VYZS01022495.1:2625-20637 GCA_013400695.1 Neodrepanis coruscans
ATGAAAATGAAGTTTGCCTTCCATTTACATGTCTCACACTCATGTATTCAACCGAGGCTTTTTGCACATTAACTGAAGAGAGTTTCAGTGGTGGAATGCCCTGTTTAAGCTGTGACAAGAGTTTAAAAAGATAAGAGGCATGTTGGGATATATAAGACCTACAGCAAAAAATACTGGGATATAAATTATTGCTGTAAACTGGTTTACAGTGGCCTTAGAACACCCACAGAACATACCTTGAGCAGGGTCTGTCTATGGCTTTCACGCTTCCTCTCTTCCTCTTTCCTGGCTACCACAGATGCCATACGTCTCTCTTCTTCCTGGAGGTACAAAAGAAACACAAATTCCTAAGAGGAGGAACTAAGCAGGTTCTGAAAAGCATCACTGTGTTCTAATATTAATATGCTAATATTTGAAATGTAAATTTTCATTTTAATACAATTTTAGGATTCTTATCATTTTAACGTTCAGGAATATTACTAAAAATAAAATTTCTAATTATAAATAAATTAAGAAATACAGAATAAATGGATAGCTGCTCAGATCTAAATGGTGAAGATAAAGCTCGTTAAAAGTCATATTTGTAAAGGTCTTTAAAAAAAGTATTAAAAAATGGAGATTATGACAGTGAAAAAGAACATTTTAAAATGTAACAGTGCAATACATCTTTGATTCCTTGTAGTGGATTTTGCAATTAGTAGGATTTTATTTGCTTTTTGTCTTTTCTTGCAAAAAAGCTGGGTTCTATTCATGCTTGAATCATAAGACTAATTTTCATCATTAAAAACTGTTTCAAGGGTCTGACTTTTCTCAATCAGCAACAGAACTTGAGATGAAAAGAACATTTTCCAAGTTAACAATTAGAGTATCCTCATTTCTCATCATTATTATTAACTAATCAAGCAGAAGCCTCAAGAAGAAAGCCATTGACCATGAAGAATCAACATGAAGTTGCTTAATTTTCCTGATACAGCAATTTGATCCTGCAATACACCCATATTAGGATGGATGCCCCTTGTTTACAGAAGTCTAAACATTCTCACAGCCCAGTATTTTTAGAATATATCTTTTCCAAGTAACAAAAGAAATGTTCACTATGAAGTAAAAAGCGTTGGGTCCTTCCAACACAAATATTTGGGCAGCATACTTTAACTTATTTTGATTTACTTCACAAGCCATTTGGGTGTTTCTATTAAAGTGTCTTCCCAGAACATATGAAACATGGTTTCATTTCCCTGAAAACAGAAAGCTCCTGTCCTAACCTTCTAATTTTCTGGAAAAGTTATGTGTTAAAATTAACAAACGAACAAACTGAAAGCATCATCAACCATGAAGACATATTGATGTGTCAAAATTGCTACACAAATAAAACCTGCTATCTTTAGAACATTGTAAGAACACTCAGAACTTACCGGAAGACAAAACAAAACAGGAACTTAACACTTAGCATTTTGTAAGAAAACAATTTCCAAAGCATAAGAAGTTTGGTTCACATAGCAGATTTACTCTGACCTGTGCAGAGTTCCCCTGGAACTACTGACACACCATGGATTTTGGCATCAGGCTGAAAAGTGGTTAAACAGATTTCCAAACTGTTCCTCCATGACTTTATCCAAGTATCACATATTAAACAACAGCAGTGCAGAACAAGGCAGGAGGCTTTGCAAAGAATAAGCTTCTCTGACCCAACCACAGGCAAGAATTTCCCTGGAAAACTAACTGGAAAGCCTAAATTATTTTTTTTTAACTTCCTCCCCCCTCCCCTTGTTTTGAAAGTAACTTGGAGCCTTTTGATGGTGAAGTTCTGTTGGCAGCCTCCTCTGCTACTGGGCTTTTGAGTTATTGCTACACAGGGTATTTCCAAGGGTCAAGAGTCACAGAATTGCAGAATAATCCAGGTTAGAATGGTCACAGGTCACTCACGTGGTCACTAGTGCAGGTTAAAGGAGGGTCACCAGTAACTAAATAAAAAAGCACACAGATACAGAAGCTCTTCTAGATGCCAATGCAACAAAACAGTCACACAGTAAAATCCCACCCCTGAATGGGAAGGTTCAGGGGAAGGCTGTGAAAATCATGAAATAAACTCCATGCAAGTAATATGGCACAAATATGAATGTACCATTAATATTGCAAAATAAAATAGACTGTTCCTCAAGAATTCAAAACTTTAAGAAGTACAAACATTATCCTCATGATAGCTGTTCATGGCCATTACGTATTATATTGTATTGCTTGTGTTTGTGTAAAAACCACAAATCTTAAAAGATAAACACCAGCAAACTACATTAGTGATATCTTTCTCTAAAAGCAGCTTAGGGTTTTTTTCAGGATTTTTTTTAAATTAAAACTCCTCATTTGGCCTTGCATTTATGCATTTTAACTAAAGAAACAAACTTTTATAGTTTCAGTGCCTTCACCTTCTGTAATCACTTTTCAACACATTGAACGTATCACAAAATATGTCTAGAAGTCTTAAATAAGGGTTTGGTTGTTTGGGTTTTTTTGGTCCCTCGAAGTTTGATTATATAAAATTAGCATTTAGAAAGGAGAGAAATGTAAGCTGGTTTCCCACCAAGGAAGAGGCAGCAGGAACTATCCATCCTGTCTGGCACAAAACATCTGGCCATTCATCACAGACCCAGCTCCAAACTGAGTGGAGCTGTTTCCTATCAGCAAAGGTAAGAACTAGGTAACACAATTACACTAATCTAGAGTAAATCAGCCTTCATTAAATTTATTCCTTAAAAAAAAAGCTTTTTTTCTTCCCAAGCTTTAAGGCAATCATCCACAAAGGTCCCTAAATCAGTTTTCTTTCATCTTCCACAAACCTCTTGCTATTCTATCTTCCTTCTCAAAGCTTTCCCTTAATCCAGCCCAAACGTGCCCTTTAGGACAGTCTCCCATACATAAGGGTCTGCTGCCCTCCCTCAAGTCAGCTCTGCACCTTCCCTGCCAACAGAGTCTCCAAAGGTCAAAATAAACTAATGCAAATTAGAGTTTAAGAAGAGAGTTCTGTTCTTAAGAGTTTATCCTAATTACAGACATTTAAAAAACACTGTCTTTTCTAAAAGAAGATAGCTCAGCCAAAAAAATTAAATACTCCTTGTCTTATTCAGCATTCATGAAAGCACAATCATAGAGAATTTTAAAAGAGATGGAGCTCTGCCTTTCCCCTATTCCCCCTCATATTGTGCCGTTATTGTCCATCCATAACTGTTCCGTCTCTACACCAAACGCTGCCGGACAAGGTGTATCGGGACGCTCTCCCAGGTTTGGCCGTGCCCAGCGCGCCCCCTGCCGCTCCCGCAGCGCTCCCGCAGCAGCTCCGCGCCCTTCCCGGAGGGAACACCCGGCACAGCCCGGGAGGCCGCCCTGGAATGCACACAAACCTCACCGCGGCCTCGCTGTTCTTCAAAACAGCTCTTTCACCGCAAATCACACCGTTCGAGTCCCGGGAGGAGCCAGGTCAGCACACGGGCAATGCAGCATTTCAGAGAGTACCTACCTTAGAATTATTACATCATTTTATTTTTATTATTTATTTTATTAGAAACACCTACAGCATACATGATATAAACTACTTTAGGTGATAAAAAAAAACGGAGAATATGAAGGACCACTAAAGGCACAGAGGGACTCAACATTAAAGATACCCAACATGCAGCTGCCTTACACCTGCAGAGCTGCTCTTTGTTCCTGCAGAGCCTGATTTTACACAGCAATGAACTAAGAGTGGAAGGATAGTCCCAGAAGAAATAAAGCTATGGAAAATAGTAAGTAAAAAATGGTTCTCTAAGTGATATTTGACAATGAGCTACATCTCCATTTTTTACTTTTAGCACTAATTTGGTATATTTTTCAAAAGACCTAATTAAAGAAAGATAATTATTATCCAGAATAATGACTCTAGAAGTTCTTGAAGTGCCTTTTCCAGTGGAAAGAAAAAAAAATAGGGATACTTCCCTAAAAAGAAACAGAACACATTATGGTGGTGATGGAATACAATAACAAATTCTATTCTGGATGAAGCAGTAGAACCTACTCCCTGAACAGCAATGAAATGTCTCAGCAAATAATCAAAACCAAACACAACTCTCTTACTTCAAACATCCAAAACCTACAAAAACCTCAATGAAAAGCAGCAAAGTTTTACTTCTAAAGAGACACAGCTTGTCTTTCAATATGGCAACCACAGCACATTTTAAAAAAAATATGCACTGTGTGTCATATTTACACATGCACAGAAATATACATACACTTAGCAAATTCTGGAGAAAGTCTGTTTGAAGTGATGAGTAACAACTGTTCCTGATTAAATAGCTTTTCAGTAAGGAATATGTACCCCTTTCACTGATATTTTAATATTTTACTACATTTCTGCAGACAATACCTGCTTACTGTTACCAAAGAGCAGAGGGAAACACATAGGACACAGCTAAATTGAAAGCACCACCAAACAGGCCCACTTTTGAAAAAGCTCAAACTACAAAACATATTGAAAAAGCTTCAGTGCCCAGAAAAACAACCATGACAGTGTGTTAACCAAAGAAAACAATTACAAATGCAACCTGAGCCTGCTCTGACTGTAAGGGCACATCAATCTCACAAGCCCCTTCCATGGAACCAAATATCAAGTCCTCAGAGTTCCTGACACAGAGGACACAAAGTGACACAGAGGAACCTTTCCAGCCATGGCACTCCAGCCTCCTCCACAGCCTTTAAGCTCCTGCATCATCTACCAAAGCCTGAGAAAGTTAAAGACTTCCACTGAGCTGATGTTCAAGACACACAACACAAAGTTGTGTTTTTCAGCTGAAAATCATCTCCTTGTGTGGACAGTGGAAAGTGTTCATGGGCTGACAGTGAAACTCACTTCAGGTGTGTAACCTCCACTGATTTCACCACCACCTCAGTGGCCTGAGAGCTTAAATCTCACTTCAAATATGGCTTAGGAATGAGATGGTCCAAGAAAACACTGGCTTTTCACAGGTCAAGGTTTAAGTTTTGTCATAATACTAAAGAATCCCTCAACTGAAGGCAAATCTACCCTGACTTAAGTAGTATTAGAAAAACTACCATGTTTTATTTTGAGTGCAGTGTATTTGACTTTCGTGACAGTTAATATGTTTCTGAATAGTTCTCTAAGACAGAGACATTTTCAGCAGACTTTTGCACCAAGGTTCCCTTGCTCCAGGGAATGCTGTGGAAAAGGCCTGGCACCAAATGTGCCTTCTTGAAACCTAATGTGAATAAAGCTTCCAAGTCCCTTACAAACTTTTGAAAATACCCTTCAGATTTTACTTTTTCTTGAAAATAATTGGCAACAGTCTGTTGAATTGCTAGGCAGAATAGCTGGGTTTGGGATTGCCAACTCTCTAATTTTACCACAAATCTCATGATACTTGTTACTTTTCTTTAAATCCCATTTCTTAAGCCATATGATTATCTGTGTAGCATAGTTTTTATTGGAGAAAACATAAACCACCCTTTACATGGAGAAAATGTTAAAAGGCTCAAAAAAAAAAAAAAAGGAAGGCAAATAAAGAATGTAAAAGACATTATTTTTACAAGTAGTTTTATGAGCAGCACAACTGGTGAAGCCTGGTTTTCTATGGCTTTTTGTCTTTGTGGTTGATTCTCTGACATTTAACAAGGTGCAAACCCAGATCAGGTTCTTCCCTTGGCTGTGCCTTTCTAATAGTTTTTTCCCCATACAGATCCTACAGAGTTTAAAAAGGAGTTTGAGCTCTTTCTACAGTTTTTCCCATCACAGAGTTCTACCAGGATCCATCCCTTCTTGATGGTGCAGCAGGGGAGATGAAGAGAGATTTTCTTTATGTGACTCAAGTTTCTCAATTAATACTGGTAAAACAAGCTTTTAAAAAGTGAAGTAATTAGCAACTATTCAATTAAGTCAGTATAAATTCTAAGGATATTAAAAAGCCCAACTCATAGAATATATGTGAACAAACAAGTAATTAGTATTTTCAATGCTGGGAGCAAAACTCTCATGTCCCAAAGCACTTTACTTTTAAAATTAATGTTTCCCACACACACATATTTTACATATATTTTACATCCTAATTGGCTTTATTTTATACTCAATGTGGATTGGGCAACAGGATAAATGGCAAAGCAACAACTGCAATTTATAATGCAGTACAGCTTTTGTACAAAGCAAATGGGCATTTAAAATAAAGGGGATGTATCAGCACCTGGTCAATAAAGAAAACAGTGTAACACTTGTTGGCTGTTGGATGGATTTCTCTTGTGAGAAGGTCAGGCTTACACATCACTTTTGAGAAGATTTAGCAAGGCTATTCCTCTATTTAAAGGGAAAATAGGTGACTTTAAGACCTCTAGTGACTGCCCCTTATCCTCTAGAGCATATTTTCAAGCAGATTGTAGGTGACTCAGCCTGCAAGTCCCCTCTCAATTGTCCAGGTTATTTGAACTTGAGCAGCAGAAACACGAATGAACGTGGAGAGCAGGACAGGTAAGAAAGGGAGAAATACAGGTTTCCTAAGGGAGGCAGATTTAAGAAGCCATGAAACCTTTAAATGGAAGAAGATACCAGGTACCACCAATTTTAGGGCAAACAGGGCATTCCTTTGGAAGAAATATGCTGATCCTTCTCACCTATACAACAAACCAGTAAAGACTGTTAGGAAAGTTCTAACCAAAAACCCTGCAGAGTCCCTCCTGTCACAAGGCAACTGATCACACAGTATTTGTTGTTGAAAAGTTTTAACACTTCAAAAGGAACATGTTAAAATGAAGAAAAAAAGGTCAAAGTTTTAAATATTGTAATGTAAATACACCATCCGATTCAGTGCTAAATCAAGAAAAAAAGATTTTATTTTCAATACACACATATACACAGAAAGCCCTACATTTTACTTCTGAACTTAAGGATCTATTAAGTTGGATGAAAACAGAAATTTCTTACTGTGATTCTCTTCATATCTAGCTGTCGGAGCTGCATCATATGATGGAGAACAGTGTGTTTGTACCATGTCTCCTGAGCTATTGGATTGCCATCAAGGGTGATATCTGACAAAGATGAGGAATCAGCAAGGCACAGAATATCCTCAAAACTGTAACCAAAAAAGTTTAAAGTTTTAATATCAGAGCGTAGGAATAATTTTGAGATGGAAGATTTTATTTCTGAAGGATGGAACACAAATATTTACCTGTGCTGAAAAACCCCCACCCCTCAATACTGTGCATGATAAATCCATTTAAAAGTGTTCTGAAATACCAACAGCTGCTGCTGTTAAACTTTTTAATCACTTCACACACAGGTAAAAAGAGATAAAGGAGAACTTGTTAACCTGACCCCCTTCTAAAATATGACACATATCAACTCATATTCGAAAAAATAATACAAGGTATTTGCCATCAAAAGCAGCATGAAAAACACAGAAAATACAAGGAAAAAAGCCAGCCACAAATACAAACACTCAGGATCATTCTGTGGTAACATCATTAACATTGGAAGTAAAACAACTACAAAAGCATCATTATTACCTTCAAAACAGATTAGTCCATTGCTCTGAGTCCAGTGTACAAACACTATCAACTTGGCTTCTTAGACAACACTGCATTTGATTACCTGACAAAAAATAACTGGCCTGTGTAAAATGCATTTGGAGATGTATAGACTGTGTCATGTTCCTTTCACTGAAGATGGAATGGGAAAAGAAAGCAGCTCAGATAAATAGTATTTTCAGACAACAGAGAACTCTTTAACTGGATTTCAAAACAAAGCTGAACAGTTATGGCAATAAATAAGACCCTCCAACACCTTTTAAGAAACTGATTTCAATGTATAAATGTCCAACTGTGCACCCATCCTTATGCACTTGGGCCTTCAAGAGTTCAGTCTGCCTTAAGTCAAACTTCAGGTATGCCCTGAATTTAAGGATCAGAAATTACATGAAGTACAGATGTTCATATTAAAGACTTCATTGAATGAAGTGGCTTTAATCATATAATTTGTGGAGCATGCAAGGAGCTTCCTCACATGGACACAGTAGAGAAGTGATAAAGAGGAAGATACTACTGCCTTTCTGCTCAGGGTATGAAAACAACCTGAAACCAATGGCAAATGAACTATTTTTGGGCTTCAAAATTATTTTGAAATATAAATATATTTAAAAGCATTAAATATGTTTATTCCAAGTACTTCCCACTAAACATTTCACCAAAGAGTACTTCTGCCATTAGAGAATTCACAGATTTTTAATAAAAACAATTTCTTCAGGAAATGACAGAAAAGTTGAAAGCTTGAGAGTGTTTTCAAGACCTTCCACTTATACAAACTGCTGTGTTTTGAGATTCTCACTGCTCCAGCATACCAGAATATTCACTCTGGAGCTAAAACAGATGTGCTGGCTTTATCCTGCTTTTAGCTGCCCTGTTAGCAGCCCGGTTTTAGCAAGAAACAGTAGTGCAAAATAACTGTTTTCACATCTTTTTATATACATACAAAAAAAGATTTTTCTAATCATGTAGAAACCTCAATATCCTGTACTTGTCAGGATATCCCAATCCTAAGCCAGTAAAGCTTTAGTGTGACACTTACCAAGCAGATCACACACTCCACAACCAAGCCCCTGTCTGCCCCCCAGCACAGAGTGCTGGGACAGAGCCGAGTGTGACCACCCTGCAGCAATCACAGGCCACATCTCAAGGCTCTCCCCAGTCTCTGCTCACCACAAAGGAGTTTTGAACCTGCTCATGAAATCCAAAGCAGCTGTAGATGCTGCTGTTTCAGACTGCCTCAGTCAGCCTTCCCCAGTGGAATGTCTGAGTCTCCTTCCAAAAGACCTTCTCCTGCAGGAATCCCACCCATCTATGGGAGCCACCTCTCCTTCCTACCCTTCCCTCTTCCTGGATAAATTACCTTTACTACAATGGTAGTTTCAGCAACACACAAGTTGTAAATTTGGGCTAAACTCTCAAATAGTGTTTTCTGGAAGCCTCTTGAGAACAGACCAGTTTTACATTTGGTGTGCATGCTCAGAGTCCTGTATCCAACTCCCCCCTCTGCTAGAGGGGATGCAAACCCACTTCTGCCTCAGATGAGAAAGTGGCAGTTACTGAAGAGCAGAACATTCTGAAGCTCAACCTGCACCAGTGACACATTCACATTTACCCACAGGACACAGGAATGCCTATCCTCTGTGATCAACTGTTATTTCAGGAGACAATTGTTCCTTCTCTACACATTTGCATCAATTTTTTTAAAGCGTGTTGTGTAAAGGTGAAAAGTTCTGGAAGAGAGGAGAAAAGCAACACTCACTAAATTGTGACAGAACACCTGAGAGGGAATGTTTTTTGAACAAACAGTTCCAAGACAACCTGGCATTTCCCATGTTTCTAACCACCAAAATACCAATGACAACAGATGTTGCCACAGTCAACCTTTCATTCTCCTTGTACTGCTTTTGTTCAAGCATTTAACAATGTATTTATAAATTTTCATCCTGCTGAGAAAAAAAGGTATTTTCTTTTCATTTTTTTTTTTTAGGTTTCCAATTCAGCAACCAAATGAAGAACAACTACTATATGAGATGAGATGGTGTCCTGCTTTTCCCCTGTGGCTACACAAGATGTTCACTAAATGAAAAAGTCAACATTGTGCTGACCTGGACAGCAGAGTAACAGTGAAAATATGTATTTTGCTTCCAAGAGGAAAAAATTATCTTCCCTGGTTTCACATGTTAAAGTATGAGCAATAACCCTTTTTCTGAACCTCAGTGAACATCTTTCCCCTGTACCACTGCTCAGATCAGCATCAACTCAGACAGTGTTTGGTTTTCACTCACAATATCTTGCCAACACATCCTTTTTTACTAAAAGCTCTGCAGAGAAGCAGCAGCATTCTGAGCCCTCCTCTGAGGCAGGAGGTAAAAAGAACACGGTGACTAAACCTGTGAGAGGTGCTCATCCTTTAAACAGTGACAATTTTTAAAAGGCATTCCCAGGTCTTCTACTGAAATATTTATTTCATATGTCAGTATGAGTCAATTTAAGACTCAAGGATTTTTGCTGACACACAAAAATTGGAACAAGAAAAGCTTTCCATGGAAGCATTGCCTCAAAAATGCTATTTCTTAAAATGATCACTAATCAAATACTTTAATGAAACTGTAACATAAATATATTCAAGTTCTGGCCACTTTGTTCTTTGTTTCCATGTGCAGTTTTTTCCTGTGCAGCTACAGATAAATGCATTAGAGTATTTCTGCACCAACTTGCTTGTCAGAGAAAATTCAATTGCATAGACATGGCTGTTTCCAGGAAAAATAATTCTCAAATGGCCACATGGCACTCAGCAAACCCAGGTAAGTGACTCAAAAGTACACAAAATCACTTAAAAGGGGTGTAGGAACATTCAGCTGGAGTTGAACTGGTGTTATGGCTGCACAGAACTTTTTCAACCAGTTCCAAGAATATCAAGCCAAACATCAGAAAACTGATAATTAAATATGAAAGAATACTCTTGACTATTTTCCTGGTAGGAGACATATCTACCACCTAACTCCAAATCAGAAACTGATGGGGGGTTTAGCCGTCAAAACTGCTAAATGTGATAGAAGTTTATTTTAAAAATTCAAGCTAAATGTGGTTGTATGGTCCAAAGAAATTTTTCATTTGCTTTAAAATAATGACTGGTAAATAAAGAGTTAAACTTATCCATCTACCTATATGCCCATATATGTATACAAAACTTATAGAAGAGCAATGGCTTTTAATACTAAGAGTTTTTTATACCTGTTCCAACTACAAACTAAAACTAAATTTTCTATTTGCAGACATGTTCCAGCTTACATGAAAACTAAAATTAGATCTCTCAATGGTTCAACTGAAGCCTCAGTGAGTAAATGACAAAAATTATGGTACAGGACCAAGAAGTCAGATACTGATCACAAACTCTGAGACATTCAAAACCTCACAGAAAAACTAAAACATTTTTCCTTCTTTGAAATCTGTAAAAATAAGTTGGATTTGCATAAAAAAAAGTGACACCAAAAGAAAGTGACACCAAATATACCAATGTATAAAAAGATACAGATTCCAGTGACTGCAGTGATGCTCCCTGACAGCAAGGGAGCCACTTACTGCAGTCCCCTCCTTGTTCTTGCCAGCCTGAGACATTTTTTTAGAAAACCAGAAACAAAAGCCAACTCTCAATTCTGGAAATTATTCAAGAGCAGCAAAATGCTAAACCTCCCTCTTCACCATGTAATTCAGAACATAAATGAAAAAGACCGGCAAATTAACTAAGGGAAAAGCACATTAAAGATTCCTGCAGCTCATCTCTGATTTATAAGTGCTTAATAGCCATGAGTACTTCAGGAGATGTACTGCATTTGTACTTGAAGAGCCTAAGGAGCACAGACAAGGAGGTTGGAGCTGTCTGCAAAAAGCATAATGCAGGTCAACATAAAAGGTTTGAGAAGCTGTTACAACAAAAGCTCACACTAAGCCCAACACTTTACAGAGACAGCAGCACAAGAACAGCATGGCATTGCCAGTAATTAGAACATGAAGCCTCTTTCCCCTTCCCCACAGTCTCAATTATTTGATTCTAAACAAAGGCTGGTGCTGATCAAGGGATTAAAAAAAGCACAAACCCAACTGAAGATAAAGCAGGCACTGCTGTTTTGGTTTTTTTTTAAGTACTGGCACAAGTATAAAGGCAGACTCAGAAAATGCATTAATATGAAAAGGCACAGAAGACAAACATTTTTATTTACAACAAAATGCTCTTAGTTACTTGAAACTATAGAAGCCCTGCTTTGTGAGTTGAGCTATTCTGCTCCTGCCATCTGGTCTGAAAGGGAGCCATGAATATGCCTTATTAATATATGGACAAGTAAAATACAAGGATGAAATAATCTCCCCATTGTAAGCAGAATCTGACTCAGCAGTTTGAGTAACTCCACAAATACAGTGATGGGATGTTAAATACAAATTTGTGCCTTGCATAATCTTCTCTAACAGACATCTAGGTTAACAGGATAACAACATATTTACAAAAGTACTATCAATTTTAACTATTATAAACAGTATAATAATTTTTTAATTAAAAATATATCTTTCTTGGTAGAATACTCACAGTACAACTACATTGAAATGCAAAGAGTTTCAAGAATTTTCATGGTAAAAGTAGAAAAACATACAATGGTTTGATTATGATACCTGGTATGTTAGAGGGGAAAAGAACAGTATCTGTACTCACAGTGCTTGAATCTCAATTTCAGTTCTAATGAAATACAGCTCCAGTAGGACATTTCAAATTACTGATAGGAAGCAAACTATTCCCCTTACCTAGATATATTGTTGAAGCTGAGGAAGAGACGCTGGAGACAGGGCAAAGTATCCACATCTTTCTAGAAGGAAGAGAGAGAGGCATAAATTCAGCAGCTGAAAGTGGCTTTTGAACCTCTCTACCTGGCCTGATGAAACACTCTCATTTCTATATGCCATAGCCTTGCTGCAACATTGATTTCTGTGGAAGGTGCAGCTCCATTTCTCCCCAGTGCAGACTGCAAGGGAGTGTTTCAGTGCAGAGCCCCACTCTGCAGAACACGCTGCATCACTTGCAAAGCAAATGATGTTAAAGAAAAAGAGGATCCTGCTGCTGCTGGTGTCTGAACAGGCTTTTGGGAAATAAGCCAAGGTGCTGTCTCAGCATTTAAGCTGCAGGATAAACATGGTAACAAAAAAAAAAAAAGGTTTGCTGAAATCAGGTTTTTGAAGTGCAATTAGCCCTCCCAAACAGTGACTCTTGTGTCAGAGAATGATCTGAAGGACTCTATCACCTTTACCACCTTCACAACTAACATTTACAGGGAGGAATGAGTTTCCAAAATAAGCAAATTCTGTATATGCCACTAAAGACCTTTGCAGGAAACCTCTAAATAGCAAACAGCTCAAATATTAGTAAGATTAAACATATCAAGTACAATCAAATTTCATTTACAAAATATAACTCCCTACAGCCAGCACAAACTGCAGTGACTCACAAAACCATTCAGACTGCACACACAACCCCTCTGTTCCAAGCCTGCATCTCCTCACCCTCCTAAGGGCCCTACTCCAACTTGAAACCAGTGAACACAAACTTAGGAAAGGGAATGAAAAATCAGAGCTCACTGCTTTGATCTCAGCCACACAAACAAATCTAGAGCCCTCCCTCCAGCAGATTTGTGAGACATCTACAGAGCAATACAGAAACAGTTCATTCCAACCAAGCAAGTGAACAAAGGCAGCTCTGGACAACCCGTGTAGCTGCTACTAATGAATATTGAGTGTAAGCTCCCAAGGCTGCTGAGAGTCACTGCTGGGTACAATGACCAGGGCTTGGGTCAAGTCTGCAACTGCAAAGCTCCTGGGTCAGAGCTGTTCTGAATCCTCCCAGGTCAGGCCATGGAAAGATTGAGTTCACAAGAGAATTACATCCCCTCTGTCCCCAAGGCTACTTCCTGCTGATGCCTGAAG
The DNA here is from genome assembly GCA_013400695.1 of Neodrepanis coruscans. NCBI lineage: Eukaryota > Metazoa > Chordata > Aves > Passeriformes > Philepittidae > Neodrepanis > Neodrepanis coruscans. Next base: position 16,144 of record VYZS01022495.1, read on the forward strand.
GGGTGGGCACATGATACAGATGGATATACAGACAAGAATTCTTAAACAGGGACCATTTCAACTCATCAGTGGAGAGCACAGAGGAAACTCCCCTGAAGAAAAATCTCCCTAAGTAGAATGATATGTTACTGTTGTGTAAAATATATTGCAAGTCTCAGAGGTGTGATAGCAAACCCTGGGCAGGATTATTAAAAAAATAATTACAAAAAAAGCCTCCAGCTACTTCGATGGAAAGTCTTACAGGGCATTGGACACAGAGTGCAGGAGCTCTTTCATGAAAGGATGATGAACACTTTGTCCAGTCCTCCTTCAAGTCTGAGATCAAGCTACAGATGACAAAACCCAAAATTCTAAATTTTTAATACCTCAAAGCAAACAAGATGAATCTTTCAAGGAAAAACATACACCATCTTCCTAAGAGTGACCCTAATTCACAACTAGATGGGAAGTAAATAGGTATTACATAGTTTATGATATGTATAGATTTGTGCCTTTAATGCCATACAAGACACAAATAGTTTTATTTTAGATAGCTCTTTTTCAAATAATCAACTTGCCATATCTGAACTACTACTCAAATTCCAAAGTGAAAAACTTGATTTTTAGAATATGCAAACTTACAACAATAGGTTAAAACTTCAATGGGGAAACTCAGCCTTTACAATCAATACCTCTTTTCTCTGCATTTGCCCCAGAAACATTCTTAAAACCATGACATTTAAGATGGTCTGACAGCTTAGATACAGAAAATGAGACAGTTTGTTTCTAGCAAACAAAATGGTATGGAAGTATCTAAATTTGCACGTTAGAACCACAAAGCTGCTTCAGAATCACTTTTGCCCCCCTCTAGAAAACATCATGAGCTTCCAAAATCTGCAGCACTACAAGTCATCACAGAATCACAGCAAAGTTTGGGTTGGAAGGGACCTTTAAAGGTCACCTAACTCCACCCTCCCTGATTGACATTTAAAGAAAATAACAGCAAAAAATGAATTTCTGTTTGTTTCACTTTATGTTGTAAACTTATTGCAGCAGAACAAGAGCAACGCAACACAGGAAAACACAAGGCTTCACCAATCTGAAATGCTGATAAGGGTTTGGTTTTTTTTTGTCACAAACAAAGGAAAAAATGAAAGAAAGTTTTACTCTTACTATAGCAGAGACTTGATTGTGACGCAGGTTGAGCTCTGTGAGTGACTCCAGCCCGTTCAGGTTTTCTACAATGGTCAGTAAGTTTCTGGCAAGGTTTAACACTCTCAGTTCACTTAAATGGCCAATGTTCTCTATTTTAGTAATCTGTGAAAGAGACATGAGAAACAGGCACACTGGGTTTTATATATACAATACAGATACTGGCACATACTTTTTTTTAAAAAAAAGTTATACATGAACAAACAACTTAATGCAGGAGTGTGCTTGTGTATTTTTGTAAACCAGGATACTCATGTCCAAGTGCTGAAAACAAGCTACAGTCTGCTACAGATGTGGAATGAATATTCACTAGTGCCTTTCTAGCCATACTACAGCAGAACTCAGCCAAAAATTCCCTCCACACCATCAGAAATCAGGTTCCTTCAGCTGTGCTGCTGTAGCACCAACCTCAAAGACACCATAAAACCAGGATAACACTGATGATACCAAGGTATGCCAAAAGGGGGAGATTTTGTGCATGGCTGATCTTTAACTGGCCTGCAAAGATACTTCAATCTCCTGGTGCCAATGCTACAAGAACAAGCAGCATCTTGTTTGCCAACCATCACAGAGCTCTGCACCAATTCTCCTTCATGACTCAAAATGCCAGCAGCAGCATTCACAGCTCTGTCTGCAGGAGCTCCAGATTTCTGAGCAGGTCATGAGGACACAAACCTGCTGTGAGTCAGTGGCAAGCAGCAGCCACAGCCCTCTGAAGAAGAAAGCAATTATTCTGAAATTGCAACTCCCAAGTAAGTTTTACCAGCAGGTAATTGCTGGGATCAGAAAGAGATACTCAAAAGTTGGGAAAGTAAGCAGCACCACACTTAGTTTGGATACACAGCACATCTGCTTGCCAGTCCTCAGCACTTCCTCAGCAGTTCATGGCTTCCACTGGTTAGAAAATTGAGGAATCAAACCAGGAGACTGAACTACAGCAAACAGGCAGCTGCCAGAGGTTTGTTTTTACACTTAATACCCTATTTTGAAGATTCAGGTGATAATGAAAAAAAAAGTGATCAAAAGAATAATGATAGCTAATGCCTCTTAATTTTATTTTCACTTCTAGAAATACAGTGGTTGTTTTACAAAGGCATCAATTATTGCTCTGGTGACACAACATGGGTTCTTTCCTGCTGTTAGCATTTCTCAGTGATCCACACTGGCTTCTCTATCCAGGTATTTATTTTTCATAGTGATGTGTCCTCCAGCACCCATGCAGACACTTATGCAAGACTTGCACAAATGGAGAGGACGAGGCACAGCCACTGCAGGGGGATGTACCTGCTGTACTCCCAGTGAAACCCCTGCTGTGTGGCAGAAAGGAGGCAGCAAGTGTTCCTGTGGAAAAGCCTTCAGGCAGCCACAAGGTGTGGCAGTGCATCCAAAACTCCAGCGCTCCTAATTTGTGAAATTCCCTGAAAATGAGAATGCTCAGCTGCTGGCCCATGTGAGCCCCTCCAACACTTGGGCACACTTTCCCCTCAAAGCTGCCAACAGCACTGAGGGCACAGCAGTGAGGCAGTGACTGGTGTCACACACCTGCCCAGGAATAAAGAACTTCCTGGGGCTTCACACCAGTGCCACTCCAGCTGTGCCAGCGCACACAGTGTCCAACACTTCCTGCAGCAGAAGAGGGAAGGTTGTCATTAGTTACCAGCTCGAGAACAAATCATTTTGTGGGTAATTTTCATATGTGTACATGTATGTAAATCTGGAATATGCTGCTATAAAGAGTATTTCAGCAATTTTTCAATTAAAAAGCACACAACACTTAATAGCAAGACTGAAATTAAGTAACATCTTCCCCCTACTTTTGATTCAACTGCTAATTAAACTATCCATTTGTGTGCATCTTTTGCAGGGGGAAAAACCTATCAGGACACAAAAATATTACAGCAAGAGGAAGAGAAAATGCCATCATTTAGAAGAATATATTTAGAGAGGAAGATCTGTAAAAGCAAGGCCAAGAGCAGATGGCTGGCACACAGAGCACAGACCTCTGCAGATAGAGTCAGCTCAGCCAGAATTGCTGCATGCCACAGGAGGAAGTATCAGTCCTGGCATTTTACTGCTACTGCAAACACAATGATTTCATCAGTAACACACAGAGAGAAAATTCAGCAAAGGGGTAAAGAGTAAGATGAACTCCACTGGATTTCCTGCATGCACACAGGAAGGGACAGGAGCTTTCCATAAGTACTATCAGGTATGGATTAAATACAAGCCATTATCACCTCTTTTTGGATGATTCAAGTAATACTTTGATAATACCAATATCTATCATTATTTTCTATTAATTATAAGTAAGGATTATTGTTACCCATTTCTACTTGCTTTCTCCAGCAAACAAGTCAAAGACCACTTGTAAACACAGAACAAAACCAATATTCTATTTTCTAGTTTGCTTGTATCTTTTCACTATGAAACAGATTTCACAAAAAGGTTGTTATACACCACAGAAGCCCTCATCAATAATTAAACTGCACAAATAATTAAATGCACAAAAGTTGCATCTGTAAAAAAAAAACATTTCTGAAGAGAAGTTCATGCCTGGAAAAAAATGGGGTTGCACTACTTCTTATTTGTATCTTGAACTTTTGGCAAGAGTAATGATTCACAGAATTAAAGAGAACACAAGAAATTACTCCAATGACTTCTTATATTTAAAGGATTCTAGAATAAAATTCATGTGTAGGGCCTCTGACTGATGCAGTATCATGTGTCCACATGACTGTGTTAACAACTACAGAAACAGTCTCTATATGAAAATTTCATTAGTGTTATTAAAATGCTGTATTCTTGCAGATTTTTACTGGGCAGTATCAAGAGCCTCACTAAATCATGAAGGAATATGGGCAAAGAGTAATAATATGACCAAAGAATTCATATTTTGTTCTTTTTATAAAATAAGCATTGAGTGAAATATTTCATTGGGCACTACATTGCCTAATATTTTATAACTTTGTTCTGTATATTTATTATATGAAGGGATTTTTTTAAGTACTAATGCATTTAAAAGCTTGATTTGGAAAACAAAAAAAGAAATCAAACAAAATTTATCACCAAGCATTGTGGGATTCTATACCCCAACATTTTAAAATGCATCCAGTCCCCAGTACATTTCTCACTTGGCAGAAGTCTCAATGCTATGATCAAACCATATTACCCAAAAAACTCAGCACCCAAATAAATCAGAACATTTTCCCAAAAGTCAACAAAAATGAATTTTTTTCTCCTTCTGTTTTTCCTCACCTCCAACCCTTTGGAAACCTTACAGCCTTAGAAGTTTCACAATCTGCA